>JAOBRC010572786.1:0-11099 GCA_027575255.1 Scolionema suvaense | reverse complement strand
AAAGGATTCTTGCAGCTGTTTTGGTGTGCCAGTTATGCGCAAGCGGAGTTCGGTGATCAAGCCCAGCAGTCTTTAAGTCACTGGAGACACTTCTAAACATCAATGTTGTTATCTGTGACTTATTTTCTTTCTATACTTTTTCTGCTTCATGTTTGGATGCTTATCTTATTGTTTTCTGGTTTTCCTCATTAGGTTCAACATGGGGACTTGGTGGTACTTGTGTAAATGTGGGGTGTATTCCAAAGAAACTGATGCACCAAGCTGCTATTCTTGGGCAATCCGTGAAAGATGCTGGTCGTTATGGTTGGCATGTTCCAGAGACGCTAGAACATGACTGGCAAACGCTAGTTGGGTCTGTGCAAAGCTATATCAGGTCATTGAATTGGGGACATCGAGTGCAGCTCAAGCAAAAGTAAGTGTAGATAACCTTATTGTGGTTTCTGATTGACCAGCACGTAAAACTGCATGATACACTGTTAGCTGGCTTTGACAAAATGAGCATGATTGTGCTTACAGCATAAAACAGTCCTGTGAAAGAGTTAATTTTTTTGGAGATGTTTCTTTTAAGAGGATGGATAAATTTGAATCTTTGAGCGAGGGTGCTAGCTAGTTAGTTAGTTAGTTAGTTAGTTAGTTAGTTAGTTAGTTAGTTAGTTAGTTACTTAGTTAGGACTATAAATATGGGATGGCTAGAGCCCATTTCTGCAGTGCTAGAAACCATTTCGAAGAAGACGTATGTGTTATTAGTTATTCATAGCATGGCATCTGAACAACAAGAACAGTTAGATGTTGATCTGGAAGTTTCAGCCAACAACAGGAATAACCGTCGTATATCAAATCTGGAACAAGATTTACAGAAGATGCGCAAAGACGTATATGCAGCTATCGCAAAACTGAAGCCAGAGAAGTGTTGACGCAGTACTGAAGTTCCAGCAAATCATAACAGAGCATCTAAGCCCTGCTGCGATGATGACAGTATCTCTGTTACGTCTCCCGAAGGAGATGAATTTTCTGATGAGGAAAATGATGATGATGATGATGATGATAGTGAGCGTTCTTCTAGAAGAGCAGAAGGCTCCCCTTCACCCAGTGACACGCCAGCAAGAAATGATACATCACTGATTTCTCAAATATCTAATGAACTGGAAGATGACAGATCTATGAGTCCAGAAGTATCTGCTGACGTGGCAAAATTTGTTCAGAAGTACTGGACGGTTCTGTTAAAAAGGGAGAAATTGAAGACACTTCAAGAGAAATATAAGCCCCCGAAGAACTGCATGCGTTTTTTTCCACCTCGTGTCAATAAAACTGTTTGGCGGAAGTGAGGCCATTCACGAAAACTAACTGATCTGCGGTTATCCAACTGTCAGACTATCGCTGTGTTGTCGGAGGTATGTTGGTACGTGCTTTAGATTGTGCCAATGAACAAAAAGACGAGGACATCTCACGAGATATGTGCGATGCTCTTGCATTACTTGGCAGCATAAATATGGATGTATCCATTAAACAATGCCCCCATTTAAACAAAGAATATGCTTTGTTGCGCTTCTCAGATGAACCACCAACTGATTATCTATCTGGTGATGATATAATCAAAGCTATGCATGATGCACACAAAGCTAACCGAGTTGGAAAACAGCTTGACTAACACCCTCGACCTTGGTTCACAAAAGATGCACCAAGGCAATCTGCACCACGTAATTCATCTTCCTACCAAAACAGGATTTTCAGAGTCCACAACCAACAAAATTTTGCAAGAAAACCAACCGCCCAGAAAAGAAGTCGTTGTAATGGAAAAGTTGAATTCATTGATACCCATCTCTTTTTACGAACAGGTACAATTTTATTCAAAATTAATTCCTGAATTAAGAACATACCTTGCATGCAAACGGAAATTATTCCAAGCTGGAAATTTATGCAATCACCTGGCTCATTGGGAAGGCTTGACTTCAGACAAAACAATTTTAAAACTTGTTTCTAGTGGTGCAGAGGTAAATTTTCTTGATGTCCTTCTAATCCATCAGTTTCCTCCTACATACACATTACAGATTTCAATGCTGAAGAAATGGGCTCTAGCAATCTCATACTCACACTCCTAACAACTAATTGTCGTAACCGAAATTACTTAAAAGTCAAACTTCAATAAATTTCGTTTACGTGGAAAATTCTACAACAACGGTTTTTGTGCATATCCGATGATTGGATAAACAATTCAGCAGGAGAGCAGGACCTCTTAGAAAACTTATTTCGCACGCTTGTGAGATTTTTCCGTAACCTCAACATGTAAATAGTGTGAGTCGCAAAGAAATGCGATTCCCAGATTAAGATTTGACTTGCAGCATTTCTTCTGTTTTGTTACGTTAGCAGCTAAGCTATGAATTGGCATCTTTCCTAGCATGATGTGTTGACTAGGTTTGCTTAGTGGTATTTCTGCTTATATAAATTTGGAACCTTGCCATGTTATAAATTTAAGTATGCTTGCTGGACTTCCACTGTTTAACATAAAGAGGAATCCTATGAAATGAGATCTATCTGTCCATCCACCACAAACAAATGCTTTTCCCTGGATAACTGCTCGAATTTGTCTAATTCGTATGCGATATGGATGTGTAAATCCCGACACTGAGCAAGAGATGGAACCAGACTTTTTGCAGTCTAAAGTGTGAATTTATAGAGAGGGTTCACCGTTATTCGGACAAAATATAATCTTTCTTTATTTTCTCGGAATTTACAAACTTCTGCGGTGCAAATTTTGTGCAAACTGACACTCATATGCTCATATACTATACTTCATGTATGTGCACATCAAGTCGCACTGTGTTTTGTTGTATCATACTGTAACAAGTTACACTTCAGTCGCCATTAACCGGACTGGTCACCATGATCCGGACAAGCCAAAATTTAGGGGTGATGTCCAGTTATTTAATACCGCGGGATTACTGCTTCCGTAAAAACATTCTGCTGCTTCCGCCCGTTTACCGCTATGAATCACTCCAAGCGATCCCTTTCAAGTAACAATAAAAAGTCAGCTTGTCCTTCCTACAGTTACCCACCTGCTGCAAGATTGCCACTGTGCCTAGCTTGCATATGAGCCTAGCCGCAAACAGCATAAAAGTACTGCAGCAAAACTTCTTCCGTTCATGCTGGGTTCAATTTTCTCTATCTTTATTCCATGCTGTCAGTATATGATGATCAATTATGTGCCAGACAGATTATGTGGTCAATAGAATATCCGTTATGAATGGGTGGCAAGGTTATAAATTAATCTTCAACAGTTATAGCAGGGATGGTTATACTGTCAACAGTAATAGCAGGCACATACAGTTATTGCAAGCTCAGTTATAGAGGTGTAGCAGGCAGAATGCAGGAGTTATACAGCCAACAGTTATAGTAGGCACAGCAGGCAGCAGGCAGCAGGCTTCAACAGTTATAGCAGGCACAGTTATACAGCCAGGTCACAAAGTTCACATTCTTCGCAACAGATGTAGTTCTAGTTCAGGCTTAACCTACAAGAATTGGGCTTTTTGGAGCTAGCTATGGTTGGGGGATGGTCAATGTGACCCCCCCCCCCCTCTAAAATCATCATCACTCATGCTACAAGGTTGAAACTTCCTGGGCATATGGAATATTACTTATTAAACTTCATGTTAATGCAAAAATTATATCAGTGGCGTCATTGTTATGCTGACGTCAGCAGTTTTCGTGAAGATTTCTTATTTTGTGAATTTTTTATGAACAATGATAGTCCTGGTTTAGATCAATTTCGTTCTATTTGAAGGTTTATCTTGATCTGCAGGAGGTGGACCCTCATACATATACCTTGTGCATAGCAACTTGTAGTACAAAAACACAAAATGCTTTCTTAAATTTTGCTGACATCATCCATTTTACAATTTTCATAATAAGTACGTATCCAATCATTTTCCTAAACTACGACGTCATGTGTTACTTGACCTACTTCAGATTCTTCTTTCTGTACTAAACTGTTTCTAAATAATTTTTAGGAAAAGCCACCTGCATTTAGTTCCAACGGATTTGTCGTTTAGAGAGAATTTAAGAAAAACTGGGTGGGGAGGAAGGGGTCAAATCAACCCCCCCTCCCCCTCAACGCTTGTAGGGTTAACACTTATATGTAGTACATATATGCTGGCTTCACACTCTTGTCTGATATATTGTCCATATTGTTTGACTGCTGGCTGCTTTTAGTTTCACTTCTCACATTATATTCTCATAATGTGAAGCATGAAATGAAGTTTCCATTAGGCACAAATACAAACAGGCATAAGCAAAGGAGGAAGAGGCAAAGGAGGAAGAGGCAAATGAAGTAACTATTAAACAGCAGACATGTAAGCAGTGGTCTTTTCGAAAGTCAAAAAATAGGTGTATCATTTCAGCCATATACTATTTTTTATGCAAACAATGTTATATGAAGACCAGACTCAAATTTGCCTAGAAATGAAGAACAGTTTAAGAACAAACCCAGTCTTCAACCTCAAAGCTAGGAGGAGGCATTCTACTTCATAGTAAAGGTAATTGAATTTTGTCATAAACCTGTGCCACTTGGTGAAGATGAATTTAAATGTCAGTGACTTCTGTCTTTACGAAGAAAGCAATTTTAAGTTCTATATCGGCTAAACAAAATTTTCTGGTTCGTATAAAAGTAGAGTGCAGCACGAAAATAACGTCAGATTGAACAGAATCTGGCAGTACTACAGATGGAAACAAAATAGGAAAGTCAGAAATCCATCTCATGATGGAGAAGTTTTTATTTTAAAGCTAGCTTACCTCATTCAAAGTGTATACTGAAGTACCTCCATCTAGTGCTGTAACAAAATAAGTAGATCACAATAACATTCTGCCGTCCTTCTTGCAGCTTCTGACAAGCCTTTGGTCTTGAATCCTTTGACACATCTACTTATACACTGCTTCTTCTTGCAGTCTTTCTTGTCAGGTTTCTCCAATGAACAGATGTGGTCGACTGGCTAAAACTCAACAATGACCAGTGTAAATGCCAAATGTTGTCAGTCTCTAGGAAGCATCTCATTCAGTGCTGGAAATCGCAGTCTCAGTTTCAGCAAATTAATAAAAACAAATGTCTCTTAACATGGTTACAAACAACTTCGAAGAAGGATTGTTGATGCTATTAATGAAAGAGTCCATAGCTCTCATGTTCAATAACCTATCACTTTTTATGAAGAGTCCATAAGGTAAGTTCAATAACAGAATTAATTAAATGCGAAGAACAGCAACAGCAAACTGTAAACAAAGTCCAATATAAATCCATCTGGATACAAAACATGAGCACTTTTGATCATAATAACTATGTGCAGCAAATAAACGATAAAGAGGCAGTCACTTTAGAACAATTCACATGCGAAGGGCATCTATGAGTCCTTCATTGGAAGCGCCCCTCTTCGTAAGAGAATCTGCAAGTTGATCAGCATTCTTGACCTAGGAAACACACAACTCATTTCGGCGAATCATTTCCTCAATTCAAGATATGTCCACAAGCAATCGTTTATCATTGTGGGCTTTGCTAGACTGTAGGGTCTCACAGAGGGACTTATTGTCCGTGAAACATGTGATGCTTACTTAACACAGAGAAAATATTGCTTTAACCTGGCATGCAATAAAATAGGCTACGTCAGCACCATCACAAAGAGCTGACGCTTCCGATGCCAATGGGCTTTTGGTTACCCGGTCTAACTTCTTTGACTTCCAACTGATGGGCATTAGGCCTTTCTTCCCTCTCAACAAGACTATGTATGCTCCTTGTGAAGATCCATCATCCAAGCTAGAATGTGTGGCATCAGTGTAGCAAATCAGTTCCTCATTCTGGGCAGATGGAAGAGCACAAAACTTCAATAAAAGAGACTTTCACTGCAAATTTAGAACAGCTTTATTAGCTTCAATTACTTTCTTGTCACAGCTATTTTTTCCAACATTTGCCATAGCACATGTTTCGAAGCTCAAGTCAGGAAGTGTCTGATTGGTGACCCACACCATATTACCAGTCAGTTTCTTCAGGATCAGTCGTTCATCGTCAGATAAGTTCTCCAACTGATTTCGCTTTCGGTCAGCACTGATTGAAATTGGAGCAATACTAGCTACCTAATCACTTTGGTCAATAATGATCTCATCTGCAGATTGCCGTACATTTAAGCCGACATACTTGGAAGAGTTTTCCACATGAGAGCTTATTTCAAACTGTTCTGTAAGAGGTTAATATGACCTTGCACATCCAGTTTCCTGACGCAACGAATGCAAAGTCGTCAACATGGCTGACAAGAATGCCTTCTAAAATAACATCATTGTGCCAAAGAAATAGAGCTTTGTCGTGCTTGCTGATTTTTGCACCAAGAGTCAACATTGTACATTGCAGGTACAAGGAAAGTGGTGCTTGTGAGAGAACTATGTTAAAAATAATTTCTCCTGGAGTGACCTGCTTGCAATGCCTCCAAATTTACTGACGTTTTGCTTGCGTGCCACCTACGGCACATGTGCGTGACTCATGCAAAGTTGCTTTATGTCAAGGCAGATACACATTCAGGCACGATACAGTACTTGAAAAGTTGGTAGATGCTATTCAATCTTTCATCACAGACGTTCTGCCTCGCCAGCATCCTGCCTCTAACACTTATGCGGTATTCTACATAAGGCGGACAACTGGACTGTAATTGCTGACCTACATGAAGAATTCGTATTTCCAACCCATATCGCCATCACATTGGCAACGAATCCTTGACTAGAACTATGCATGGCATTTAGATTGTGTCAAATTGTGTCACACATGGTGGTGCCTTCAAGAGCTGGAGGAAGATCAGAAAGTACACTTGGGAAATTGACATTTCTACCAAAAACAAGTTAATTAGGGGAAAACCCATGATGATTTTGTAATGCATTTTGGGCAGAAATTGCCCAGGCTAAAGCTACATCTGGTTTACACTGAACATCATAGTTCTTCATAGTTTCATAAAGCACCAGATTATGCCTTTCAACTATCCCATTGGAAAATGGCGATTTTGCAGCTGTTTTCAAGGTTTCAATGTTCAACTTCTCATTCATTTCTCTGAATTTTGCATTAGCGAACTCTCCGCCATTATCACTCAAGAACTTGGCTGGTGATCCAAAATAAGCTATCCACACTTTGAAAATCTGTTTTATAATGTCTTCAGGGTTCTTGGTGGTAATGAGGGCCGCAGCTGAATACCTGAGGCAGCATCTATGAGATGAAGTATCCACACTTTATTATGTACATATCCTTTTAAATCCATGCAAACGACTTCATTGAAAACCATTGCCAGGGGAAGATCCACAACAGGTCAGGTCTTAACTCTAGTGTACTTCATACATGTAGTGCATTCCTTGTCCACTTCATCCAACAGATCCGGAAGTTCTTGATCATGATGACTTTTGCTATTCTTGACAGTTGTCTTTATTTTGAAGCTGAAGCATGGGCAAATTGCTAGTGCAATTTTAAAGCTTTTTTCTTCTTTTCTGATCTAGGCAGACATGCAAAGTCTTCTAATATAGTTAAGACAATCACTGTTGGATAGAGCGGCAGACAATAGTGGCCAGTTTTCGAACAGTGAAGATCAAACTTTTCTCCAGGCAATGTTATCTGATCATTCTTGAAATCTATCAGCATACCCGCTCTCTTCATACTGGCTTTACTAAGCAACAAAGGAAGCTCTTTGAGAACTATCCAGGCTCTAATCTTGATTTTATGCTTACCGATTTGGACAGGAAATGTCACTGCTGTGTTTGAAAGAACTTCTTTGCCATCCCCAAATCTAAACTTTGCATCTGCTACTTCATATTGCACTTCTGAAAACCATGGTTTAGATAACAAATTCAAGTACGCTTTGAACCACTACTCACCAATAACAGTTCGAATACAGCCACTATCTAGCACCACCATGCCAAGACTGTCAAACATAAAGGTGCTTTACTGATCACTAGGATTCGTTTCATAGTTCAAAGGACGATTAATAAAATCATTACTCTGCCTGGATGGGCCTATACTTCTCATACTAGGTCCAGCAAGACTTCGATAACCAGAACCACCTACATTTGAATTTCGCACTGATACGTTTCCAACAGAAGATCTGCCATATTTTGTATTCCCTTGACTGTGGAATGGCCTATTGTAACTTGCACCATAGAGGACATCATCAACCTCCATTTTAAGATCAGGTGCAGATACTCTATATTTCAACTCTCGATAGTACTTCTCAAATTCTACAACAAACTCAGGAATCAGAATACCAGCAGACTGTTGGTAGTTAAAAAACCGCAAGCTTGTATCTTGCAGTGCCCGTGTTTAAAGCTTGGACCAACTTTTCTTCACCCACAGAGTGGCAGAGTGTTTCAAAGCATAAGCAAGATGAGATACAAAGCAAAGTTGCTTATCAGCACCAAGCATGAATAGACTTTTTTCCAGAGGCAGTGTTCATCAACCACTTTCTGCTAGCATGTTATTATGAAACTAGCTTACCTCATTCAGGGTGTATACTAAAGCACCTCCATCTAGTGCTGTAGCGAAATAAGTAGATCACAATAATAAAAGTTATATCCCTGAATTAAGCCGTCATGTCTCAGACATGGAAATGCATTAAACAACTGAATTTCCTTCAGGTAATACGAATATCAACGGACTAATTTGTGGACATGCAACACAGGCGGCTGAATATAAGACAAAAACAACTGAATTAGATGATGCGAATAAAGAACCCTGAATTTTATTGTAAGTAATTACAGCAAAAGTTTTATTATTAACGGGAAGAAAACCAACTGAAACTTATCATAAAAGTAAAGAAAAGGAACTGAGTTTAATCATAGATCTGAAGAAAAAGCAGCTAAATTTTATTGCGAAAGTAAAGAGCACTACTGAATTTTTTTGTTAAGATAAAGAAAACTACTGAATTTTTTCATAAGAAGATAGAGAAAACAACCATAAAGAAAAGGATCTACATAGATCAGAAAAATGCATAACTGAATTTTATCGTTGAAATAAAGAAAAGGAACTGGTTTTTACTATAGAATTAAAGAAGAAACAACTGCATTTTATCATAAAAAAGTAGAAAACAGCTGAATTTTTTGGTGAAAATGGAGAAAAAGAACTGAATTTTTCAGCAAGAACAAGTAAAGAAATGAATTTTACTATCAAAAAGGAAATAAAACACATGAATTTTATTGCGAAAATAAAGAAAGTGACTGAATTTTGTCATAATAAGAGAAAGAAGAAAACTGACATTTACCGCAGAAATAAAGAAAAGGAACTGAATATTTCATAAAAATGAAGAAAAAACTGAATTTTATCATAAGAAAGAAAAGAAAACAACTGAATTTTATCATAAGAAAGAAAAGAAAACAACTGAATGACTGAGTTTTATCATAAAAAGATAGAGCAAACAGCTGCAGTTTCTAGTAACGTAAAGAAAAGGAATTGACTTTTACCATGAAAATGAAGGAAAAGAAATTAATTTCATAATAAAAAGGTAGAAACAACTTATTTTATTGTAGAAAGAAAGAAAAGGAACTGAATGCTGTTGTAACAATAAAGATAAAAAAGACAAGGAACAAGAAAAGGACACAAGTTTTATCATAAAATTAGGAAAGTGACCTGAATGAAGACAAGGAGCTGAATTTTATTATAAAAAAGGAAAGAGAGTAACAGAAGCAACTGAATTTTACCATAGAAAATAAAGAAAAACTCGGAAATTTATCATAGAAGTTAGTAAAAATAACTAAAAACCCTCTTGGAACTATCGACATAGAAAGAACTGAATTCCATTTGTAGAATTGCGATTGGTTAGTGTTTATATTTATTGACAACATTGCCTCGTTCGGAAGTGTCACCTGTCCTGATTTTTCCCAGTTCTGCAAGACTCGATGTTTGAGGGAAGGTATATGAGATAGAAGTGACCCAAACCTAACTCTTGAAGATCGCATATTTTGGATCAATAAGTTCAAGAATGAAGTTATTCCATGTGATGGACTCAAACCACTTTACAAGGAATGTGTGCAACACTTCTCCTGTAGTGTCAAACGATGGGGAAAATGATATGGGAAAAGGTTTGTTTTGCTGTTACAGTAACGATATTTATTATAGGGCACGCTTTCCTTGTCTGATTTTGTACCCATACACACATTTTGAATAAACCAAATGTGTATGCGCACACTTTCTGTCTTCTTTTGTCTTTCAGTTTTAAGATATTAGAAATAACCGTGCTGTGAAATAGTGGTGAGCTACAGAGTTCTCATGGTGTTATTATATATTCTCCAGATTAGCAATGCACAAAATACACACAAAACCAAAATGTAGCTGAAACTGTGTACAAAATGGAGGGCCTCAACCAAAGGGTAATAGTAAGAGACTGATTACACTGATACGAGCATGGAATATTTCATGAAATATTCACTATAGTGTGCTGAGAGGTCCCATCGCCCCCCTAATAAATCGTCCCCCTTTTTGCCCCCCGCCCTTTTGAAAATTTTCCTATCGTCCCCACTTTTCACGGCGTTTTCTGACTAAATGAAAAGTCTGCAGTTTCCACTGTGTGCAGATTGGTCCATTGTGTTTCGAATGAGCCTGAACTGGTGTGAAGTGATTTTAGAGGCATGTTTTTGAAAACACTCACAAATGTTTTAGATCTATGATTTTGGTAGTTCACTGATGAACGTATGTTTGTATTCCCCCCTTTTGGCCATCCCCCCATCTTTCTACAAAAAAATTCCTCACCCCCCCCTTATGGACAGTTTTCCAGGACTCGTTCGCCCCCCCCCCCTTAAAAAAGGGTAGGCTCGCACTATGTTCACCCCACCCCTTCAAAAAACAAAAGAAATCAATTAAAGTCTTCATTACAAACAGGTTTCAATATATTTTAGACAGTAAGAATACTTTTTAATTTTAATTGAGGCAATCTTTAAAGGAACAGTAGCTCAAAAGTTTTTTCTAGCTGATTGCCATTGTTCTGCCATACCGCCAGGAGATTTCATAGCCTTATTCCCATATTTATGTTGTATCACGCTTTTTCCTGCACGTCAAAATACTCGGTATCCCGATCCGTACACTCGGCAAGCTAATTCTTGCATAT
>JAOBRC010572675.1:0-11101 GCA_027575255.1 Scolionema suvaense | reverse complement strand
CAGACGAAAACATGCTTGAAACAAAGCTGATCAATGTAACATTAATCCGAGGCTACGTAAAACAATATGTAGGAAGTTGCATTTGACAAATCGGAAATGCTGGCTATACTGAAAGTTACTTAATTTAGTTACCATCTTATTATTATAAACTGAGTTTTTTAAAAATGTATTGATATAATTATATATATCGATGATTGATATATTCAAAAGAGGGCGAACAATATTCGATCTCCATCGCACCGCCCCTAGAGCACCAATGATGAAAATGACAGTCACAAGGACTGAAAAACATATCATTTAAGACAGTAGGTTCTCAAATGGAGACCTGCTCCAGCCACTAAGGCTCCCATTTCCGGGAAATCCCCGTAACCAGAACAGTCTGAGAGGCACTGACAACTTTGAGGACTTGGAACCACCAGCAAAGATGAAAAATTCAACTGATGGTTGCGATCTGGTGCAAGCCCTTGAGTAAGCATCGCCTGCCTCCTGTAAGACACCAGCAAAGTTCTCTGACACCGCCTGGCCAGACATATACCAGGTCAAAACAAATGATTGAGGAAGTCATTGCAAATCGTATCGTTCTTGCCTAGCGTAGCCCACGAACACAGAGTCCAGTGCTTAGAGCACCATCTTAGAAAGGGTATGCCAGAGATCACGAGACAACCTTGCGAAGGAAGCTAGTGGTATCACGATTCAGGAAGAGAGCACAGGAAAAAACTAATGAAGAAGTTGAGGAGAGGTCTTTGTATGACTGCCAAGAACAACGGTGAAGCAACGACAAATGGGTATCGATGTTAAATGCCCCCGATGTGCCAGAGGAGATACACTAATAATTTTTTAAGACATGCCGAGTATAGGAAATAACACAAAGAAGCAATGCAGTTCAGTGGTTTAGTTTTACTAGTCATATGAAGGCAATAGATCTAAATAATTATTATATTGCAAGATGGTAGTTTTTATTGTGTAAATTTATTGACATAACATAAATATTCAAAAACGTTTTCGTAATGAACGAAGTCTGGAAAAAGAATCAAGCAACAAGCCTCTTGTGTGCTCTACAAAGGTTGTACTCTTTTGTGCATTTTATCTGACGTTACATAGCTCTTCTTTTCTTATCTCAAGTAAAATTGTTCTAGCGGCTTTGTACCATGTGAAAACAATATAGCGATGACAATTTAGGTTTTCATAAACATCATGGAGTATTATTAGCAAAATAGGCGTTTGGCACAAGAAATATACATGAATAACTAACATGTCACGTCTGCAATAGTGCTTAACGAACAACGGCTACTTGGCATCACCACCATTTTTGAACGCAAGTCACAGATTACTCCGAGAAAATTTTCATAATTGTTGAACCACAAATCTAAACAAGTTCAAATTTCGCCACGATGTGCATGAGGAATGAACGTAAGAAGCTGTTCTGGTAAAACTGTATAAAAACCTTGGCCTATCTCGGGTGTTGCCTCCGAGTTTCGTTGAGAAGTTCCAAGCATCGCTGGAAGTTCACAGATCGTTGGATCTTCAACCATAACGAGTCGTTATGTATCTCTGGTATTGTCTCGTAGGTTGTTTACTGGCATTGCGATCATAGCAAGTAAGTTTCCTTCTGGAAATATCTTTACTCTCATTTTCTACTACTTCTGTTACTACTTCTACTGCTACTTAAGAATGATAGACATTCATACGTACGATTTAGCACGCATGGTGTTTTTTCTTGACTTGATAATATTGTGGGTCGCCAATAGGAGTTGGATCTTGTTTCGTAGATTTTTTTTTCTCTACCATTGTTTTTGCATATCCAGTACCACCCAATGTGTTTCCCAACTACCACATCTTGCATCTGCATTCTTATTACTCTTGAATTGATTGCCAATGTTGCGTGAGCGCTCGCAAGTGATATTGAACCTGAGCTTTCATGACTTTTTTTGAACAGTTACGATTTTTCAACTTTTTAATGACTATGGATAATCCGTTAGAACTTGCGAAAATAATCGAGCTTTTTTTGAGTTTTCGTTTAAATTGATGAATTATTAGTCTTTTCCAGAATGCTAAATCACTGACTTGTATAGGACTGAAAACTGTTTTGGTGTTGATGATGTTCTTTAACGTTATTTGCTTGTTATTGCGTTTCAACAAATTTCACTATTTAACAAGAAATCAGAGTACAAATTTCTCAATAAAATGTTGAATAAAAAATGATTTCGTGTGTACTTGCTAGCATCATTAAACTGGACGTCAATGGCTTGGGTGTTGACCGCATGGTGTTTAGCCTACTAGTTGACCATCTCTGTAGAGATTTCGTCCAAATTGCTGATGAGTTATGTAACGTGCGATGCTTGAGAGCGTTATGATAGCTATGGCTGCTTTAATCAGACTTCGCCATCTGCAAAAGGTCGAAGTTCTCTTCAGGCGAGCGTCGACTGCCGAGCTACGGCAATTGTGTCGGACGAGAAAGCAAAAGACTGCAATGCGGCTGGTGTTTTTTTTTTCTCATTCTATTGCACCGAATGCCAAAGCCTGCACACAAATGATACGCTGGCCGATCCCACAAGGCGTCATCATCCAATCCCGAGGAATTGTGCTGTTGTCCCAATCAATCCGAACTGCGAAGGGCTTTCTGATGCATGCGTCGAAATGTCATGATGGAATGCAACGTAACAAGGCTGCCGTCAACAACAAGGGTGAACGTGATCGTAACATAGTTCGTGGAAGAGCGAACAGAACTGGCATCTGCGAATACGAAACAGCGAGGGAGAATGAGGATAGCGATGATGAGGTTGTCGTTCTGGAGGAACGCAGCTGGTGGTCTGGTACGGGCGACAAGGAGGGTCCAGATGACCAGCCAATTGAAAGCGAAGTTGAGCGTTGGTAAATCAAAACCAAAGAACCAAGTGGAGAAGCGCCGTTGTTCATCAAATAAATAAATACATGAGTAATATGTCAGCAAAGAATCTTATAGTTGAGAAAAAAACAGTCTTTCAAACTACCCAACTAAAGGTTTATTTGATTCTTCCAGTCGATGCAAATGTTCTATACCAGAAAAGACAAGCAACACTTTTTATTCTAAAAATTAATTCGTCAAAAATATGTCCATCCATAGCAAAAAGAACTAGTATGGACACCTGGTAAAAGGAAAACCCGCTCAATCTGAACTTGCTCGTCCCTATATATCATGCCAAAATTTACAAAAAATTATTATTTTCCCTAATTACCCCAAAATCTAACCACCCCACGAAACCTTCCCCTCTTGTAGATTTTTCCCAACCCACATGTGCGGTTTTTTGGTCGAAAAAATTTCTACGTCCAAGTTCTCCCATGCAGGTGTCTCCCATGTGCATATCATCATCATTGAAATCATTGGATATGGCATTTGAAAAGATGCACATTTTTCATGCTAATCAGTTAACATACGAACAGATGAAATATACTGGCAACTCACTATTTAAAGCAGAAGATGCATACATCAGTAAACAATATCTACTTAACGATTCCGAGTGGCTTAATGAAGTTAGAAAAGGAGTTATCTTCAATCGGTGTTATATGGAGGACGGTCATAAAAGCAATTGAACACCTAGGTTCAGCTGGCCTTAGCCAGCCAGATGCAGCAGCTGCAGCCTCTGCCTGACTACGTCAGCTGATATGTCGTGCCTCTGGGCATGTGCGGGCGTAGGACTTAGGGCTTAGGGCTTGTATTGTTACGTTGGTGTTTTTCATGTGATTGAGGTCACTAGGTCATGGAATATGCTGACATCTGTGATGTATGCGTTGAATGTAAATAGTTTATAGATATTATTGAAAAACTTTGCGATAAAAAGTTCAGTTAGGTATAGGCATCAGTCAGTCATGTCTTGGCGTTCAAGAAGAGACGAGCAACGCAAATCATACAAGCCGTACGATTGTCCGAGTGGAGGATTTCCAAATTATTTTAAGTCATGTGAAACGGCAGAAGAATTTGGAGATGTATACATCGACTAGGAGGGACAGTTTCTCCACCTCATCAATCACGTACTCATGCAGGCTGGTCGGTATTTCACTGTACAAGGCTGTACTAATAAAGAGCGTTATGGAGAAGCAGCACGGCAGTTCTTTGAGCAAATTAGAATCTGCTGAAAGCAAATCAGCCATATTGGATGAAAGCAGTTCGGAGAATCCTAACATTCTCACGGAATTGTCGCGTTAAGATGTACCGAAGCGGATAAGCGATTTACAGACTGGCGAGTGCTCAACACAGCATATTTTAGGCAATTCGGGCATGAAGACTATCCGAGTTGCAAGGAAATTATTCAACCCGCCAAAGCTCGTGGTGCAAGAATTGTTGCTGCAAAATCTCATATACCGCCGTCAAAAGAAGGTTACACTACGAAAACTTACTCCAATACCTCGAACGCTGAAAAGCAGAGGAAGATGGAGAAGATTTTGATCCCAACAGAGCAACGGAATCAAACACCTGCGGTCACACCGCCTATGACGAAAAGTGTAACACCTCCTACAGCAACCGGCAAACAAGAGCACCACTGGGCTAAAAGCCGACGACGTGAGATGAAAGAGAAAGCCAGGAAGATGGTAGCCGATCAAGCCTTAACCTGCAAAGAAACGATTGTCATATCCGACGACGATGACGATCTATCTGAAGCCAAGAGCCAACCGTTTCCTGACACTGAAGAAGACTATCCGTCTATGGAAACGGAAGATAGCCTAGCCGAAGAGTACTTCAACCAAGACGAGATCATTGCAGCCGAATTTGAAGACCATTGAGAAGAGATGAAAGATCGCAGAGAATATCGGTAAGATTCGAATGGCTCAAGCTTTTTCGACTAAGATGCGCGATTGCTTTTCATATGAAGGTCATCAGTACCGTAAATATATGCGAGCAAAAGAGACGGTACCACAACCGGGTGTACAGAGGGTTACATCTCGAGTTGAATAGCATATAGTTGATAGCAAGCCCACAGACTCAACAGATGGTGCAGTATCGAAGGTTATTGGCAGATTCTGTGACAAAATTAACTATGTTCTTGGTCATGATTTACGACATTTTATGCTTCATATTATGCAAAAGTTGATCGAAGAAGCTTTTAATGACTAAAATTGTATTTTTTCCTTGTAGACGATGTGTCGAGGGAGTTTCGTGTACCTATTGTCTTCAATGATAACACCACCCGTCCTTGCTCAAAAAAGCCCATCCCAAAATTTATTGACATTATGCTTGAAAACGAGGTGTACAGATGAGAGACATTTTCAGGAACTGCTTACAACACACGATGAGCTAGCAAAAGTATTGCCATTAGTGTACCCATCCATAATTAAGTCTACCAAGAAAACTTTATTTCAGCTCAATCGTGAAAAAGTCCCACAATTGATATATGACCAAGCCTGTGAAATAATTTTAAATGAAAAATTTGAATCTGAGAAATGCTTGGGAGTCACGTATTGAGAATTTTGCCTCTCAGATGAAGAGAGAACTGTGGGATTTGGCACGTTATTGCATTTCCATCAATCCATTGCTACAGAAAACCAAATGAAACTTGAATCAATGATGAGGTTGATATATTCCATATTAGAGGGCAAACAAGGCAAGAGAAACGCAATTGTGTTAATCGGAGCTAGCGACAGTGGGAAAAGAACCCTTGCTGATGATGAACCATAAAAACGGCTAGAATCGTGAGCAACACTACTTATGTAGGGGGTGTGACACAGAGAAAGAAACTCTGGAGAGGAATGAAAACTCTCCCCTGTTACAGGGTGGATGTAAACTGTCGATGACAAGGACAGGAAAACCAAGCAAAGAATCGAGATAAAGAAACACAGAGCCTGGCACACAGGAAGACTTCTGCAGTGAGGCAAGAGCAATTCAACGTTCCGGACGCCGGAATGTGAGACTCCAGCTGTGACCTTAAACATGTTTCATGGCGCAAACACTCAGCATTACACGGATGAAATAGTACCAGTACAATCTATTATGTAGACAATTTACATATATACAGGTGCACTTTGATATGTTTTGAGTATGGCATAAATAATAGCAATCAAAAAAAATTAGGGCCCCCCCCCGCCGGGGATAGGTTCCCCACAAATGAAAATATGTCCAAAAAGAAGTTTAAGCAAGGGTTTTGATTGGCTATGTTCAATCTGACCATACTTGTGTGCAAGTCATGTGATGTTTGTTCAACTCATGTGATAATCCATGTTTGGTATGAGTCGTCAGGGTCACTGCTATTTAATCCGCAGTCTTAAAACAACATATCACAAATGTCTTCTCATCAAGACGATCAGTCTGACAGAAGCTTTCATCAAGAAGACATACAAGAGTGACAAGATCCAGTTCCTGCTACTACGCACGGAGGTAGGAACTTATTGATCGCTGTACCACTTGACTTAACTTGCGAAGAAGAAATTCAGAGCTCTGACGAAGAATGGCGAATGACTCAAGGATGTGCTACAAGTACGATCCTGACACCGAAGACACAGAATTCGGATGCGCTGACATCCACATCTTTTGCCAGTTGCCCAGCAGAGATGGAAATGGAGAATTCATCCAAGGCGATAAAAAAACACTGGGAAAAGCTTGGAGTTATATGTGCCCAGCAAATTGGATTCGGAGATACCAACGGATGGCATCTACACACCAAAATCAAGATTCCCTGTACGCCGCAAGGTCGTACCATCTGTGAATGGGTCTCTATCCGCAGAGCTTACTTCCGTTATCTCTTCAAAACAACAAACTGTGATGGATGGAAGAAAGCGTTGACGGCTGGAAATTCATACAGATGCAACAAGTGCAACAAATCCATTGGCATTAAACAAGCAAGGGATGCCGACCATTGGCAAAACTTGCTTGAATACACCGACAGCGAGCATGCGTCTTGTGCTACCAACAAAGGGTTAAGGAAGAATAAGCGACACTTTGCAAAGGTAAATTCATCTACAAACTTAATAATATTATTTTTCCTAAGGCCAGTTCATGTAACTTGGATTTTAAGAGTAAATGTCCAAGAAGAAGTTTAAGCAAGGGTTTTGAATGGCTAAGTCCAATCTGATTCTATTTTTGTGGAAAGAGAATTAGTTCACCTGAGTAGATTTGAACCCTCGACCTCTTGTGTTTGAGTTACATATTTAACCAGGTGTGCTAATGCTCTGTTTGCCATTTGAGTACTTGATACCATGGATGCCAGTCGTGCTGTCACGTATGGTCAGTTACAGAGATTATTAAGAGATCTACTTGAAAGTGGAGTTCCAGATCATTTGATAAATACAGTTATATAAGGATTTCCTGGTATATCAGTAGATGCTGGAGTAGAAACAATTCACGAAAGAGTTCAATCATTGTACGACAGTGAACTACACGATTCACAAGAGGCAGGCCCATGCAGGCCCATGGACATTGACACACCAGTGGCTGGGAGAACTAGAGCCAAACGCCCTTGGAACTTCAACACCAGCTGAAGATTCTATAGACTTAGTTAGAGAACATTAAACAATGAATGCATCTCAAGCTGGTGGAAATTTAGGTCTTCAAACTGCTGGAGGAGATCCTCTATTTGGGCAGATAGATCAAAGCTTGAAAGAATGCAACAGAATGAAAAAAGGCATGCGAACTATTACCACTCAATCTAAAAAGAAATTTGAGTCAAAAAATGAGTTTGATGGACCGGTTTATTATATTCCTTGGGAATCTTTGGTATGTCACCCAGTTGAAATATTAGTGAAACATCTGGATGATGTTCTATACTGGAAACCACACTCAGCTGAAGTAGTATTTAGAGAAGGTAGAGCTTATGTGGATCAATTACCAACTTCCAACGCAGAAACTCCTTTGAGAGATGTTCAAGGCATGAGTCTTAGATTTCACATGGCTAGTGAATTAGCACCCATAAAGCAAGCTGAGGACTATGACAGGTCCTATCATAAAAAAACTGCCTCCTTTGAGATCAGTATTGTGTGATTTTCATCCAATAGTGGCTTATCCTATCAGTTTTACTGATCCAATGTGGGTAAACAAAGTAATTGGTGAAAATCATTTTCAAATATTTTCTTGGGAGCATGCAGCACATGTCGATTCACCTTGGAGAAACCATGCTGAGATACTATGGGCCAGAAGATGCAAAGCCAAAAACCAAGGAGACGAGTTGTTTCCTATCTTCATGCATTGAAAGGAGGCAACACGTTATGAGAGATGATAATAACAGACATAATGCCTGATTGACTAATCCTTAAGGATGGTGGTGATAGATAAGGAGACTAGCTCCAGTCATGAAGGCTCCCATTGTGGGTAGATCGCGGAAACTATAGAGATCTGAGAGGTACTGAGATCCTTGAGGACTATGAACCACCAGGAAGGATCATAAATTCGACTGGTGGTTGGGATCTGGTGCGGGCCCTTAAGTAAGCATCCCCTATCTTCTGCAAGACTCCAGCCAAGTCGTCTGACACCGTCTTCCCAGACATCTACCATGCCGTAACACATAGCCAAGAAGTCTCTCCTAAAGTTATCTAAAATTGGAGAATGCACGTGATGCGTTGTTACGTCTTAGCGTATTTCTATTTTCGTGGGGAATAGGGTTATCGGAGGGGTCTTGAATTGAATGTGCTGTATTTTATGTTTGCAGAACAAAGAAAAGGCTACCTCAACATGTTTGTGTTGTCATCTGGTCACGCTTTCTTATTGGCATTAAGCCGGTCACGAGCGTGAGCGTATATAACAGGGAGCGGGAGAGAAGGTTATTCGCACCAATCGATACGACTACCTTGCAAGCAGAGAGAACCCAAATTAGGTTTTAACAGACCTTATTGAACAAGCATGGCTACTTTATTATTTTCAGGTGTTGTTGATGGACAGGTAAGAACAAATCTTACTTTCTACTTATTTTAATTAAACAATTCAATGCCAGTCTGCCTATGGCATATTGCATTGATCAAGTCCTTTTTTTTCTTTCCTCTTGTTTTTTCTTTTGTTTTAGATACCATTGGCTTTAGAACCCATTGCAATCGGCGAACAGGGCACATCTGCAATCAAAGTAAGTATACTTCTTTCTCTGTATTCACACCCTGTGTCCTGTTCTTTCAGAGTATTCAGACGTGTATCTTCACATTGGCGGCCACCTTGTTAAACGTAATTATCAATGATGAGGTTGAGCTATGTTTCAGAGAGGTATCCATAGCGGATATGGCAAGAAAAACCATCCATCACTTTCTTGTGAAACGATGTCGGTTGGACCAATACAATATGCATCAATTTACAGAAGATTGCGCGATGTAGGCTTTGAACAAGCATGGGCTACCGCTGGCAATTCCCCGGTCAGAGGAAAACCCGTCCATAGTCCATCCAACCGGGCGAGTATACGCCGAAAACTTCATTTGTTGTTATATTTGTGATTGTTCCCAGTTGTGGTCGTGTATTCGTCGTAGTGTGTGGCCATTAACTCACTCTAACGACGTAATGTTTGTTTCTAACCGTGTTGATGTATGCGAGCAGTTTCTTGTGCGTGAATTGAGTCACTCTGTACGTGCAAGCCGTATGGACTCTCTGCGCCAAGGTCAAGCGTTTCGCATGTATCGCTTTGCTGAAGGCGGTGTTTCGTGTCGTGCTGTTAACCATTCGTTGAGCAGTGTTGGTAATTGGGATGACTATTGTGCATGTCGTGCTGCGTAGGCAAAATCGCAGTACATTGTTTCAAGTAATTTTCGGGGTGTCTATATAAAGTTCGTGCTGCGTTTAAACGTAGTTATGTATGTTTTGTATCTATCTTGTATGGCCTCCCCATTAAACGTACTAATAATAAAACACAGGCAGTTGCAGATAGCATCACAAAGGAAGAGGAAGAGGGATATCCAATCTTGGTTAGCAGCGATTCTGAAAGTTCAGACTCGGACGATGATGATGCTCAACCATGATTGAATCTTATCACATCAACCATGCTCGCTCTGTCCATCGCCACCGTGGAATATGAACTATCCAGAGTATGACGAATGTGCTTTTTGCAGAGAATACTTTGTTTTCTACTATTGTGAGTATCGTTCGTCATTAAAATAAAAAAGGTCTTCCTCATAAAAAAGATGCATTTCTAAAGAAATGACAAAAAATGTTTCTCTTTGTCCAGTAAAAATACGGCTTTACTGCCTATGTCCACAAAAAATGCAGTTCTTCCTACAATGGATAACACAATAGTTGCAATCGTTTGCAGTGTGAGCAGTGTGGCTTGTTGCTGTTCGCACTAGTTCTGTTTGTTGACGTGCATTAATCAGTGCGAATTTTTGCTGACCCTTGGTTGGTTCGATCTTGCATCTATTGAATTTTTGGTGATTCAACAGCATCTATATTTTCTACACATTGCTACCTGCTTATACCACAGACGACACCGTTGTTAGTGATTTAGTTTTACTAGTTATATGAAGACAATTTATCTGAATACGTATCATATTGCAGGATGGTAATCTTTATGTTATAAATTTATTGACCTAAAATAAATAATAAAAAAGTATTAGTAATGGACGGAGTGAGGAAAAAGAATCAAGCAACAAGGTTCTTGCGTCCTCTACGAAGGTTGTACTCTTTTGTTTTGTCTGACAATGCGGCGTTGTTTTATTTTATATTGCAACTATGCACAGGAACACGTATACTTGAACAGTGGCTGATATGAAAAATCCCCTATTCTAAAACTAAATGTTCTGCATAACAATAGCTTAGCTACAGGAGCGCCTAGGACTCAGGTGATGGTTGTAGAAATAAGATGAAATGATTAGAATGGAAGGGAAAAAAACTCAGGACATATAACTTTAATATAATTTATACAATTCGAATCATGCAATGCAAAAAAAAATGCAAAATACTCAATGGGAAATAGGCATGGGCCACTTGGCCTCACCACCATTTTTGAACATGGGCCACCTCGCGTCACTGAACTATTTTAAATGTGGGTTACAAAGTGGAAAAACGCATTTCGCTACGCAATGGCTGATTAATGGAATTGTCAGAGGCAAACATCTATATTGGTTGTCTTCTAGAAAACTCAGTGAAGACAGTCTTAAGGTGGTAGGTGGGTAAAAAAATCAAGATTTTTCAAAAATTTGTCAAAATTTCAATTTTGACCTATTTTTATGC
>JAOBRC010572564.1:0-11101 GCA_027575255.1 Scolionema suvaense | reverse complement strand
AAATATACAAAGCCACGCCCTAACACAGACCCTGCCGCACGCTGCAGACAACCAAACATTGCCAAAACATGTTTTTTTCCAAAAATGGCAGTCAGTGAAGTAAGACCTTGGGCATGAAACCCAGAATAGCACATTGAAAGTGTTTGTATGTTTGTATGGTAGTACACTTTGTACAAAATGTTTCTGTACAATTGAACCGATTAAGTTCAAGTATTTTAAAAAATAGGTATGTCGTAACACCTATTTTGACTCCTGCTTTAGTGCAAGCCAGTCCTTCCGTCTTTCGATCCTTGTGTCTATCACCAACGTGTTTTCCTGAATATCGGCTCCATAAATTTGTCTGAAACTTGGCGTAAAGGTCCACATCAATCATTAAACAAAGAGATAGAGCCTGATTTTCAAAAACAGTGTTTGTTCGGCTTGCAGGTTTCAATTAAGGCTACAAGATCTTTAGGGAAAGCATTTCAAGATCTCATAATTACGCTTTCGTAATGTTTGGCCTGAAAGTTCAAAGTAATGGTAGTTATTATGGACTATATGTCATGCCTGGCAATTTAGGCTAAACATGACCATTTTTAGAGGTTTTTCAAATTACGTCAAGAACATTTCATTAATTTTTTGTAATGTTTGGTGTGGATCGTAGAGGAAGGAGAAGATTAACAAAACATTAATGCAATGATCTGTTTTACCTACGGTGGTGTTTAAATAGAGGGCGTCTCTGGGGAGAATTATGTTTTTCTCTCCCTTTGATAGGGTATCAGATCCGTTGTAGCTAGACTTTCCTGACCCGCAACTGGAATAGTGAACGTCGCAGGTCGTAACGGTAGTTTAAAAAATAAGGAATAGATGAGTGCGACCAAATCAACATATGTGAATTCGATTTATATAGAATTGTAAACAACAGCTTAATTCCTATTTACTATCTGGTTACCACACCCTAACAAACAGCAAAACACAAGCTCAAAAAAGCATTAATAATGTATTGGGTCATCAGACATCTCTGGAAAAACTTGCTTAAAATCAGAAATGGCCAAAATGGTTTTTCTCAAAATTGGGTGTAAATCCTAGGGGAGCCATTACGCATGTTATGACCCGTGTCTCGTATTTCTTGGAAAGATCCGGTTCGGGGTGGCAATTTATTTCCAAAAATTGTTCTTTTTAGGTTTTTTTTAAACAGTTCAATACCACTTCAGTTGCATTCGGTTGACGAAGTGAAGGTCTTCTCGAATTGTATATTCGTTCTCTGTTCATCGTTTCACTGTCACTCAGTGCTAGGTTTTACTGAGCCCCTACCCGTCTTAACCTTTAGGGATTTCGCGCTTACCAGTTGCAGACGGTGGGTTCGAATGAAAAAGCCTATAACGGTGGATAGACCACATTAAATTTTGGAGCATCTGATAGTAGAACAGACCCAACGACTGTGTACCCTACCAAGACCAATTTAATGGTGATAGTATATTCATGGTGGGAACAAGGAATTCCAAACTTCTTTGTTGAGAAAGACCTGTTGTAGAGCTGGGAACAATATAATCTCACTGTATTGATCCAACAAGGTGACATACTATACAGTTTGAGTACAATGAATACTAGTTGATGCAGGATGGAGGGGCAGGTAATGGCAATGTCCAGCCTGATCGCTGAACGACAGAACAATTTCTGCCTGGCCTCTTTCTACACAGATCCAACTACTGATATATGCTCCCAGCAGCGTGGGATCATGGCCATATGGCCTTTTTGCAGAGGCGTATTTATAAATATATTTTTCATGGATGATACATAACATGCTGCTCAGAAAGTGGGGACACAAATGGCATGAAGGTCTGAAATTGATCCATTGTCATGCGCACTGCCCTTTAGAATGTATGCTTCTAACTGAATATTGCCAGCTGACTGAGATGATACATTTCTTGAAGCAAGAGATGAAAATGCAAACCAGAAGAGCATCTGCGATGCAAGAATCATTGTAGCCGTCAAAAACAGCTTGAATCACATAAAACCGGTGCAAGAGTTTGGGCTCAGGACAGACTTGCTAGATTTAAAGGGATTGTTCGTAACTGCTGTCTGAGCTCTTTTAAACAGTCATTCACAGCGATAAAAGAATCAACGTTTGTCTTTAACCCGCAGTAGTAGATGCTTCAGCGCTGAGCGACCAAGAAGATAAGGTGGTTCGTTGATCCGACAGTGCGGAGTGTCTTTTTTGTGTGACAACATTAATGCAGTTAACTTTTCTTCTAAATCCAATGATTGACTTTTCCTTCCTTTAGATGGATTGGGTCCAAAGGCGATCAATGCTTCCACAAACTATGCCTTAAAGAAGCTGGATTCTAGCAGAAATAGAGTTTCATGAGTGGAGCTTTCAGCATACAGCAGAATCCAATCAATGTTGCCTCATGCAATGGTTACGTTCCTAGTTCTCGTAGTTGCCATGAGAAAAGTACTAACTCAGCAGAGAATCGTTATTCTATACCAAAAAATCTAGAGGAGCAGATAAAATACTAACTAAGCACCCTTATATGGGCAGATTATCTTTGTCAAGCAAATTACACTAGAACATTATAGAATATTTGAAAACCTTATATATGCTGTAAATTTTTGTGAGTGACCTCTGTTCGTATAGCACAGGCACGGGGCCACTGTGGGGTCCGGGGGGGCCTTGCCCCCCTCACTTTTTTTGACATTTAAAGATTTTTTGTATTATAGTGACTTATGCGTTCACTGTCTTACGTCATCGCCACCCCCAGATTTCACGTTGCAAGCATTGAAATCCGTGGCGCCGTCCCTGTACAAGTGACATATGTACGTTGGTGATAGATGATGCATGCTAGTGAAGCACAATAAACTGTGATATCTAACGTGAGTGATATTTGTTGTCGACCGATTCACAGCAAACGTGGAGCACCCGGAGAGACATGTTGCGCCAAAGATCTATCTACAAAGCCGAGAGAATGTAGCTACCTGAAGTCTTCGACAGCCGGAAAGAGATTCCGTAAGTAAACGTCTGCTCGTTGATTTCTTCCACACTAAAATCTTCAACGAACTCAACAGAATCTTCGCCAAGTTCACATTCTTGCACCTCAAACAAACCAAACCACTTTCCTACAACCGTCCTTCTGTTTTCAACAACTACGCGACCCTTCTGGATAATTCTTAACGAGGTAAATCATCTGGAACGTTCTGTGTATTATTGCGTGTTAGAACAATAGTGCGGTACGTAATCAGTAATTGATTGATGAAAGAGGCAGCGAAAATTCGAGAAAGCTAATTGGATTGGTGAACAATGGCTCGTGCGTGGATTAGCCGAAGTGAATTGAATAAACAACATTGACTGCAGCAGGGACAGTGGCGAACAGCAAGAACGTTAGCAAAGCGTTTTTATAAGAACTGCCAGCTCCATGTCAGAGGGTATCCTTTTCTATACTGTCTAGCGAAAACGTGGGTTGTACAAAAGGACTAAAATCGAAGTGGTTTCTACAGCTAATGCACTAGTAGCTTGGGGGGCCCATGGGTCGAGGCAGTCTATAGGAAACCATAAAATGTGAGCAGATTTCATCCTTTTAGAAGCACGCGATATGGATAAAGTCCAGAATGACATTGAAAAAGGTTTAAGGCTGCTGTTATATACCAACAGAAAAACAGACGAAATAATCGCACGGTCGGCCGAAAAGGAACTAATAAGACAAATCAAAACCCTCAATAGCACAGTGGACAAATTTTTGGATCTGAAAACCTCTTATGTAGAAGCTGCCATTGATCAGGATGAGTCCACCGAGAAAATTGATGACTAGTCAGAAAAATTTGATACAGACATACATGTCTACGAAACCGCCGTGGAAAATATTGAGCACGTTCTAACGGCATTGCGAGAAGCCAATGAGCAGAAACAAGAAGAAAAACGGTTCCTCGAATTACATGAAGAGGAAAAACAAAAGGAAAGCATCAAAGAAGAAGTACGGAAATCAATTCATTCCTTATCTTTCGGCAAAAGTGACGGAAGAAATCTGGCTAAACTCCCTAAGTTAACAATAAGTAAATTCAATGGAACGTATGAGGATTGGCTTCGGTTCTGGGGACAATTCGAGGCGGATATTGAGAAGTCGACTATTGCTCCAGTGACCAAGTTTTCTTACTTGAAAGAATTGGTCGTCCCCAGGGTCAAAGTACTTATTGATGGATTACCGTTCACGACAGAAGGCTACGAGCGTGCAAAGAACATTCTTCAAACAAGGTATGGGCAAACAAGTGAAATTGTTAATGCTCATGTGAATAGTATCATGAGTCTTCCATCTGGTAATTCTACCAATCCACCTCGAATTTATAATTTTTATCAACAGCTCCTTACAAACATGCAAGCTTTGGAAACTATGGGTAGACACTGTGATGTAAAAGGATACGTTCGCCTTGACAAGTTGCCAGCCCTTCGTTCTGATCTAGTACGATTAGACGACGATTGGAAAAACTGGGAGTATATACATCTGATTGAAGCCTCACGCAAATGGACGAAAAGGAATCCAATCACATTTTCTACCAAAAGACGAGACAGCGCAGTAAGGAAATCTGAGAAAACATATAACACGATTAAAGGACATGCCAAAGTAACTTCAGATTAGTGTCCATATTGTAACCAGGGGTGGCCAAAAATCAAGCAAATGCACGAAAGTGCTGGGACCGACCAGGGTGACGAGACGTTTTGAGCAAAAAGAAACTTTGTTTTAACAAAACCAGGCCACCTTGCATCACAGTGCAAAAGCTGAAATTGCTATATGTGTGGTAAGAAACATCATACCTGTATTTCCGAGCAGCATTCAAAGGTAGAACCAAACAAGTGCAAGTATCATGTCTCTTCCGAATGACATAGCAGTAACATATCCGATCACAGTTGTTAAGTTGAATGGAATCAAATGCGGAGCCCTATTAGATACGGGAGCAGGTAGCTGTTATGCCTCTTCGAGACTCATCAATATGATGCGACAAAAACCTTTAAGAACTGAACAGCGCAGAATTGAAATGTTGTTGCAAACATCTTCCAGGAAAGTGAACATCTATAATCTTACCGTGTCTAGTATGTCGGAGCGTTTGAACTGTCTGCCGAAGCCAGCAAGGTGGGAAAGGACGTTTTGTTGAACGTGAGCAATCCTAACTATGAGAAAATGACAGATTTCCTCATTTGCTAAGCGTACGAGTAGAGGATCAAGACACCAAATCTGAACTCCCCATACGCTTGATTTTGGGAGCGGGGGAGTATTCAAAATTCGAATGGAGAAGGTGCCTAAAGTTGGTCAGTCTGGAGAACCAGTCACCGAACTTACTCGGTTCGGCTGGGTTATAATGTCGCCTGGGTATGAAATAGAACAACAGCTATATTTGATAAGATCCTCCAACGATGACTACAAACAACTGTGCTGTTTGGATGTCTTGGGGCTTGAAGACAGTCCCGGCGGGGATCAACAAACAGTTTATCAAGAATTTAAAGAACAACTACAGCGACATCTTGAGGGATGGTATGAGATCGGTCTTACATGGAAAGTGGGTCATCCTGAACTTCAAACCAAAAATCCAGCAATCTGGCCAGATTGTCTGGTCTGCTACGACGGTTAAAGAAAAACCCAGCATTGCTCGATAGTTACGACAACATTATGAAAGAGCAGCTTGAAGCTGGAATAATTGAGCGAGTGCCAGAAGGAGATGCGACTTATCTAGAGTTCTTTCTTCCCCATAAGCTGGTAGTATGAGAATCAGCAGAAACCACTAAAGTGAAGATCGTTTTTGACGCTTCAGCAAGGCCTAATGAGAATGCACCATCCTTAAACGATTGTCTGAACATTGGACCACCTCTGCAAAATTTTATTTGGAACGTGCTGGTCAGAAACTCAATGCGTCCTGTAGCCCTCACTGCAGATTTAAAACAAGCCTTTCTGCAAATGCTCTACGTTTCCCATGGATTGTCGATAAACCAACTCAACAAGTGCAGGAATTTAGATTTACAAGAGTGCTGTTTGGTCTGGGACCATCACTGTTCATCCTAGGAGAAACACTAGAGATGCATCTCGAGAAATGTGAAGAATGATACCCTGAACTTGTCGAAGAGTTACGTAGAACTTTGTATGTGGATGACATAATTGGTGGAGGAAACACAATCGCTGAGATGCAGGAGATCAAGACTCAAGCGACAAGTATTTTTAAGGAAGCCACGTTTGAGCTTCACAAATGGCACTCGAATGTGAAACTTTCAGAAAATTGCGGAAATGATGTTATGTCAGCTGAACGATCGTTTGCGAAAGAACAGTTAATGCAAATAAAGTAGAGAGCAGTATTCTGGGGATGACATGGAAGAAACAAGCTGACACTCCACAGGTCTCAAATGCTGTATCGAGAAATTTGTGATTTAAAAGTTGATTGGGATGACATTTTGGCGCTCTCATTGCAACAAAATGGGTTTCCTGGAGAAATAGTCTGCCTGTTCACATGAAAGCTCCGCGCTCTATTCCACGTATTTGGAGATGCCAACGAAACACCAGTGCATCAATTTATGCAGTAATTTTCCAGGACTCCGGGATCAGTCAGGGTTTACTTGCTTCAAAGACAAGACTTGCTAAGAAAGGACTAACCATACCACGACTAGAACTTGTGGCATCCCTCATGCCTGCAAATTTACTACAGAATACTAAGGAAGCTTTAACAGGCCTTCCTATCAACAAAATTTGTGGCTGGTCAGACAGTGCAACAACACTGCATTTGATTCAAGGTAATGGTCAGTACAAACTGTTCGTGAAAAATCGTGTGGAGAAGATCCGACATGAAATGCGACATAACTTGAAGGCATATAATAACCACTTCATATCCAGCTAATGTGGGAAGTCGAGGAAGCTACATAAGCAAAGTGGGGGAGCTATGGTGGAAGGGGCCTGAGTGGTTATCATGTTATGACGACTGGTCCAAAGAAGTTCAAATTAGCGCAACAAAGGAATCAAAAGTAGAAGCTAAGCAAGTGAGAGAAGCATTAGCGACAATGGTCTATCAGCATGATCAAATAGATGATATTTTGGAGAGAAAGAACTGGTGGGTTACTTTGCAAATTTCGGCCTGAATACTTTGATTTTTTCGTAACTGTCGTTCTTCTAAAGACAAGTGATGTTTAGGAAGCTTAAAGACATCAGAGATTGATGCAGCCTCCATTATGTGGACAACGAAAACACAACGTTCAGCATTTACCAGTGATCAGTTTGAAGAAGACAATAACCGGTTGAACCTGAAGGAAGACAACGATGGAGTTTTTTTCCGTCTTGGTCGAGTGAACGGGGCTCCATCCAATCTACATTCCGAAAGATACCCTTCTAAGTAAAAAGACTGTAGAACACGCTCATTGTAAAACACTACATGGTGGAGTGGGTTACACCATCACTGAGATGAGACGAAAATTTTGGATAACCCGTCTTTGTCAATTGGTCAAGAAAGTGATGCACTCATGTCACGGGTGTAGGAGATTTAGAGCAGTTTCATGCATTTCTCCTGTTACAGCAGCTTTACCAATGGATCGAACTGAAGGAACCAGACCTTTCAAAACAGTTGGAGTTGACTATGCTTGTCCAATCAAGTATCGGAAGAAACCTTATGCATTATGCGTTATGGCAAGGCTTATATACTCCTTTACTTCTGCAGTCTAACCCCTGGAGTGTATTTATTACCTGATCCCACGTTCGACTGCATAATTGAGAGTCTGAAGCGGTTTATTGCAAGACGAGGTAGACCCGAGAAGATCTATTCAGACAACGTTTCAACATTCGTGTCTGCTTCCAAGTGGCTTCACCGGGCATTGAAAGAAGAACAGTTAGTCATTTTCTGGCTCAATACGGCATACGTTGACAGTTCAATCTTAGCAGAGCACCCTGGGAGGGGAGGGGGTGCAGTTTGATAGAGTTGTCGGTCTAGTGAAGTAGAGCCTATTCAAGTGTGTTGGAAAAAGCTCACTTTCTTGGACAGAACTGGAATCTGTTCTAATAGATGTAGAAACTACATTGGACAATCGTCATTTAGGCTACATTGAAGATGACGTTTATGTACCTATCCTCACACCCAATATGATAATCATGGGAAGTGATATAATTGTTCCAGGAGTAGACACTGCTATCGAGGAAAACATTGACCTTCGAAGACGAGCAAGGCATCTCCAGGTCTGCAAAGACAAGGTGTGGTCTCGCTGGGCAGGCGAGTACCTGAGGGTTCTTCAAGAAGGACAGATAGCCACTAGTGGAGCAACAAAATCTAAATTACAGGTTGGAGATGTGGTAATCATTCGAGGAGACGAAAAGAACCGTGCTCATTGGAAAGCCGGCATCGTCAGCCGACTAATTCCAGGACGAGACGGAGTTATTCGAGCAGTGCGACTGAAAGCTGAGATAAGCTACTTAGAGAGGGGGCTAAAGCACGTATACCCACTTGAGTTGCAGTGTGACTGGGCCTTTCGAAATTCTGAGCCAGCAATGAAACCTGAAAAACCTCGGGGGTCTTCGGGATGCTGCAGCCATAGCTGACATTAGAATAAATGATCAAGCCGAACAAGAAATGAACGCGCTCCATTTTCGGATTAGAATCAAACATTTGCTACCTACTGTACCAAATGGGGAAGGGGGGGGGGGGTGTCGAGAAAGTTCCATGAGAAAAGTACTTACTCAGCAGAGAATCGTTATTTTATACCAAACAATCTACAAGAGCAGATATCATACTGACTACGCATCCTTATATGAGCATAAGAGCTTAGTAAAGCAGATTACACCAGAACATGCAAGAACACTTGAAAACCTTATATATGCTGTATATTTTTGTGAGAGTAAGTTCTGTTCGTATAGCAAGTGACATATGTACGTTGGTGATTGATGAAGTATGCTATTGAAGCACAATAAATTGTGATATCTAACGTGAGTGATATATATTTGTTGTCGATCGATTCGCCACACAGTAAGGTATTTGAAAAGATGGGTCGAGAACAAGTGTTTTAGAGGTTCTAGAAGGTTTAAGAAGATTTCTAGCAACACAAGTATCCTCAAGGACCACCCTACGCTCCAGCACTACAACAAAGGTACCTGGAAATAAGCTACAGTCCTGGCCAGAATATTTTCATTTTCATTTTTTTTTCAAAAAAGGCTTTTTTTCAGACAAAATAAAAAAATAGCCTTTTTCGGACATTTGACGAAAAAAACCATTTTGCATAGAAATTTGCTTGACTTAAACCAGTTGTATCTTAGTTCTCCGCAGTTTCTGGCAGTTTTCACCCGAGGACTGAATTGAACCTTCTTCGTTCTCTAAATTACCTGAAAAAATTAAAAAGTCCAAGGCACGCCCAAAAACAAGCACTACTGTACCCTGTAGATACCCAAAATTTGCCAAGGCATGGTTTTTTCAAAAGTAATAAAATTGTATCCCACAAGCAAAGCTCATGAGACTTCGGCTCTCTGCTTGTAGACCGATTTTATTTTGTTTGTGGTGCAAAAACGTCCAACGAAGGTCCTGTCATCAAGAAATAGACAGTAAAAAAAAAAAGAGAATGGCGGTTTGCTGTTGCTAATCAGGCAGCAAATACTCTCTAATCAACAATCATATGCTTTCCCTTTTAAAGATCTTCATACACACAATTGCCAATTGCCTTTGTTGATAATGATTTATGCCCTGTAATCATGGCTTCACGCCACAAATGCGTTGAGAACTAAGACAAACATAGCACAATTTGAATTCCTGGTACACACTTTCATTTCAAAAAAGGCCCACAAATTTCATCACGTTGATCAGCTAATCATAAAAGCTCCTATGCCACTATTGCTTTGCTTTCCTGCGGAGTGCTATTCGTGACTAGCCAAAGTCACACTGAGACGAGCGAGGAGTGACTAATGACGAACGACGTGCGTAATTCGCATCACTGATAAATGTAAACCTGAAAAACGTGCGAAATTTCACCGTACAGTTTCGCACATTGCCCGTCTGAAATCGCACGTCCAAATGACGAGCGAAATAAAATTCACACTCACTCATCACTCGTCACATGCGTGACTTAGGTCTATATGACCGATTAGACGAGCGAAGTTTTAACATGCATTGAAATTACCTTATGGCTGGCCCACATTGACCTGTAAACATGGTGGCTGTGTTTCGATAGCACCATTCAAGCAATGGAGGAAAAGTGATGCTCGCACAAGCAAATACGTTTACACTGAATTCGCCTGGTCACACTGACAAGTAAATTCAGACATGAGAACAGCCTTGTCTTGACAGATTTTCACTCATCGAGGTTACACTGACGAGTAAAAAAAATTGATCTTCGTTCGTTGCACGTCTCAGTATAACTTCGGCTATCATAAGGTGGAGATAACGGCAACATGAGAGTCGCTAACGTGTTGCTAATGACAACTTTTGACAGCATAATTGTAAAACTAGTCCAACTTGTGCTGCACTACTGTTTAATACTTCATTTGGTCAAGCACAACACTACCGTACATGCCAACACTGCACGCTTTCTAGCCCCTCATTGAGAACTTAACTGGAAGACAATACAGGAGGTGCTCACAACTTTTTTGTAATCAAGAGCGTTTTGAATTCAAAAACTTTGGCAGTCCAACAGTCTCATCAGACGCGTCGAAATTGGTGCTGTCATCATATTGACAAAGATGTTGTATAATATTAGCAACACGTTACCATTCTGGGTGTTGCCGTATATCTCCACCTATATACTGTAGATTTTAGATAGAGGTCTATTCCATCTGGTAAATTCATAAAAGCTAAGATAAAACCGAATTCGATGATGTGCATTGTAGCTAGAGGGTATACGAAGAACATTGCATTACACCCAGCAGCTGGTTTTTCAGTTCCTAGGTATTATTTTGGATATATAGTATAAGTAGAATAAGTAGTGTTATGTAAATGAAATTTTGTCAAGTTCGTTCGAGAAAACAAGTATAGACATAGATAGCCAAACAAATTAGCTAAATTGTGAACAACTGAAACAAACATTTCACACCTTTCAATTCTGCTTGCTTCAGCCAAGCTTCTAGCAATGGTTTCAACTTGGCTGCATTTCGGTAGCTCAGCTGCAACGTTTCAAAACGGCATATGGTTG
>JAOBRC010572453.1:0-11102 GCA_027575255.1 Scolionema suvaense | reverse complement strand
GGGGGGGGGGGGGCAGCCCAATTTGATAGTGGGAGAGCGGGCCATTTTTGTGATCATGGGAGGTGCGCCCCTATGACCCCCACTTCGTAAAACCCTGCCCATACTAAAGAAAAGATATCTTATGCACGTGATGGACAATAAGCTTACAAGTGCTACACAGTATCTATTCACTGAACTCTAGTTATTGAAACAGCAGTTCTTCATCAGTCTGGTTATTTGGGTTAGCCTCTTTCTCTACCACCATCTTAGACTCAACAAGTTATTTTCCTGTTATGAAAAATAACGTTTATTGCCAATCATATCTCCATCCACCCAATTATATGCGTGCAGCTTGAAGGAGATCTTGAGCTGGTGCGCATTTCAGGTTCATGTTCTTGGCTACCTGCTGATCCATTGAAATCAAGTGCAAAAGAAATTCTAATGTGTTTGCATTATGGCAGTTTGACATGGGATACGAATTTGCAGTAACATCAACATATCAATATAGCTGATTAAGGGCAACATGACTTAATTGAGACCAAAATGATAAACATATGAATTTTGATATCTGAGCAGATGCATGCTGTAGGATTTAGGAGGGTGTAATGATCATAATATTGACTTTTAGATGAGAATTACTTCCATTTAGGGCACGTTTATTCTTTTACCACTAGTAGTAGAACTCTCTTTGAGAGATTTGATTGCACTGTTCATGAAGTAAGTATGATAATAATATAGCCCTGCAACCACTCTTATTTCAGAAACGTGTTGCTGCACGCTATTATCCTGATGGCAAAGCAAAGTCTGAAGACAGTCAGCTGATTCATACTACGCTTCGTGTCGCTTTACAGTTTGTCAGAGTGAGTTCTTCTTATTTCCTTAGACACAGTATGCATATAATTTACTGCCATTATTTATCCTTTCCTAGATGTACTAGAGGCATGCATTAAAACATTTTCACCTATTCAGACTGACCCTGCAGATTATACAGTGAACTCTCTTGCTAGCAGACACTGTCAGGGATTGAGGTCAGTGTCCGCTAATTGGAAGTGTCTGCCATTTAGAAAGTTTTTTTATAAAGTTTTGACATGATTGGTGAAAATAAATATGTCAGCTAACCAGAGGTGTCCGCCTTTTGGAGTGTCCCTTTATTAGAGCGTTTACTGTAGTACTGTTTTGGCTGAATTTCGGGCAGATTTATGTAGTTTTCATTCCTAACGTTATTGTGTATCAGCATCCTGTCTATCTCTTCCGAACAACAGAACTGACGGCCCTCCAGAAGATGGTCTGCATTGAACGGAAGGTTTAAGATAAGGCTGACTTATCTGTCTTGAGATGTTGGTATGATCTTTTTGGCCTTTGGCTTGGCTATCTTGGGGGCAACTGTGGTCATTTTTATGGTGTTTCAGTATGAATGAATGCAGCAATGGTGGTTATGTTAATGATATTATGGTTCTTTCATTGCAACACTGTTTTCAAGATTGGACTGCAAAGGTCTTGCATAGATTTCTGGAGTCTTTGTGATGTGTTTCATATGATCATTCTTCAGCCTGATAAATCGAAATTCAAATTTATGTGCTTTGCTTTGAAAATATTAAAATTGAGTGACAAGTAATTGTTAAAACACTTCCCATCCCCTAAGTTGTGAACATGTTTGATGAGGAAGATTGCACTGTGCCTACTATTTGACTATTTTCCACTTCTTCTCGCTTATAGCTTCCTTTTCTTCTCTCTATTACACCAGAAAACATGTCATTGCACTCTTGTATGTATTTGTGAACATGTTACATTCTTTACTACACTAAGTGTTTTGTGCTTCTTCATCTATTTGTTGTTGGCTTTGTGACCTTTGGAAGCATGAACACAATCTCTTCCATCATTATGGTCTGCCAAAATGTCTGTGATACTTTGTTGAATAAGCTTACTTCTTTGTATTACACAGATGCTGTGAAAGACGTTTAAATTAAGCCTTCCAATTCATGATGTCACATATGTGACCTTTTCAGGGATTTTAAAGGTTAAGGGAAATGAGACTAGTCTCAAATTCGTCTGATACACATTGCATATGTATTTGCAACCAGTATCACACTCAATTTGAAACCATCCCAATGAGACATGATACAGGTTCCAATATGTGTTTCAAACTAAATGAGACTAGTCTCAGCTCTCCCTAACCTCAGTTGCAATGTTTCATGATTAGCACAAATTATAATAATGGAAGTAAGTGTGTATGTACATTGTTAATCCAACTTGACAGCATTATTTTCTTGGCAGCCTCTCAGAGACATGTTGCAGAAATAGGATGCATTCTGTAGTCTGGACATAATACATTGCAACGCAAGGTATCACAACACACAACGGGTCTCAAAACTAGTGAGAATGGTCTCAGCCTTTATGAGACCTGTATCAAATTATGCAACCAGTTGCAACAGGTTACAGAGACTGGTATCTTTCTAAATGATACACTAAATCCTTAACCTTTAAAATCCCTGAAAAGGTCACATATTTCTTGTTGTGTTGAGCAAGTTCTGCTTATTTTGGAATCCGTTTCTTTTGCTTGGCGGCGTCCAGGGTTCTATAGATCTGCCCTTCCTATTCTAGTCTCTGATATGTGGTGGTTAAAACCTTCTGTTTATAGTAATGTACACTGATTTTGGTCACATTCAACTTTATTTTGATACTTTTTAGGCAGAAATGTTTAAAGTGATCCATGGCCTGTTGCTGACGAGCACTGCACGTGAACCATGCATGAATTACTTGGCTGCTGTGCTGACAAGGAACAACAAGAAATCGCAATTGCAGGTAAAATACTCTCTAGTGTGCATTGAGATGTTGGATGCGTAAATCGTAGCTGTAGGTGAAAAGCAAGTCTGATATTGGGAGGCGGCTGAGTGCTGGAGGTGTTGGAAGCTTTTACACACTATGGGAGATGTATGAAACATCTTAAATAATGAAACTTTGGTTGGTAGATGGGAAGTACCCTGGAACCTTCGGCTCTTTCTACGCATAAGGGACGCCTGTCCTGATCCTGTGCTAGAAATGAGCCTCTGGCGAGGTTGGATGATATTCTTTATGCTGCCGCCTCTGAGAAACTCATGAAAATCCTGAGACAGCTCATGCGAAAAATTAGTTATTCATGAACTGTGTCAAAGAAGAGGACATTTAATAGTTATAGGGCAATTTTCGAACTGAATAAGTACTTACACGGGCAGTTTTGAGCAGCAAATGATTTCATCGAGGCGGAGCCGAGACGCCAATCACTTGCTGTTTAATATTGTTCTGTATGATAATTGCCGTATAAGAATTTTACATGACCTCACCTTTTGTTCTAATTGGTGGATGGAATTGTGGAAAAGCGCCTATTGCATAATTAGTGTTTCTACTTCATTTATTGGATATTTAAACACAATAGCACAGATTCTCCCATCATGTACCAGATTTGCGTGCCGAAACAATCACATCAAATTCTGGTCAACATGGAGGAGAAGTAAAATCAAATATGCACTGGAAACCGCCAAGAAAGTGGCTCAATAAACAGGCAGTCTATGACGATCGGATTTTATAGCATTCACTTACCATGGGACAATGACTATCAATTGAGTAGTAATTGATGCAATTTCTACGAACGTAAACTGACCTAGGATTTGGAACTGCAATCATTTTTCTTTGCACGTTTGCGTACAAAGCATTCCAGTCAATCCTAAAAAATGCTATGTCCTTTAATTTAACGCAAGTTCATATACGCCTCTGCAAAACAAAATCTTCAATTGCTAAAAATTTTCTGATAAGAATCCCTCAAACTTTATTTGTCGTTTTCTTCACAACATCAACATTCGCAACATCAACAAAATGATTTGCACAAGTGCTTATTGCTCATTTGATGTTCGATGAATGAACCCCCTGCCATATGTAAAACATTTGTCCGAGAATTAAGATGATTGACAGCATCAAATGAAAAAACTGACCGTAAAAGTTAATTGCCTTGTTTCATTCTACTTATATGGTCACTTTTTGTATCCCAAGGTCATATAAGCCTGATTATTCATTACTCTGTGTGCACAAAAGCAAGAATTCATATTGGCTTGTAATGTTTTGTTTTAGTAGCTGCAAGGATTTTTTATGCCCAACATCGCCAGAGTTTTCTTTTCCTCTGCACGGTTAAGAGCCAGAAGCTCCAGTGTAGAAGAATGAAAACTCTGGTCCCAGGGTAGATAAGAAACAGACCTATCGCGTGCTATGTAATGCAAAAAAAAAAAAAAAAAACTAATATGAAGAAAGTAAAATTATGTAGCATCCTGTATTTGATAAAGTACTAGGTACATGGAAATTCATTTGTAATTGATCCATAATAAAAAAGGAGATATGCTTGTGTTATGATTTGCTTTTTATTAGTTATCAGTGTGTGAAGAATGCTGAATTGGTAGGTCTGTTTATCTCTGTAATAGAGGCGGATGTGACAGTCTCTCTCTCTTTCTCTTTTCCTCCCTTTGCTCACCCCTCCACCCCACTCTCTTCCTGTCCTCAAATTTTTCATGCACCAAAAATGTTTTATGTTTTGCTTGACCTGATTTTGCAAAGTTTCTTCTAAAATCTCTCTTCCTTCAAGTTTACCTCATTACCATCTACAGGAGTTATTTTTGTTTCGCTTGCCTGCGATTATCGCACGCAATGCCCTCATCAAAAATCGGTTGAAATTATCCCCTTTTATGCCCTTTTCTTCAAAATATTGCACTGTATATGCACATTTGTGCCCTGTTTAGGCTTCATCTCTGCCTTTTTAGGGCAAAATCCGCATGCTGCCATACTGCCCCTATCTATAAGATCTAGTGTGAGGAAAGTGAGAGCATAATTGTCTATTTTATAGGAATCCTGATCCTGTCCAAGCAGTTTTTTTTATAATGATGTGCTGCATTTCTTCAAAAGGTCACTCTGTAGAGTCACAATAAGTGGCTTTATAAAAGGTGGGCTAATTGTGCATTACTTACTTCTTTGCAAGCAACACAAGGCTGAAAATCACTAAAATATATGCAAACTCTAAGCAACACCCTGAGCCTCAGATTCAGTCGTCTAATTCAAGATTTTCAAGCATTTTCTTTCTTTCAAATCGTGCCGAAAGAAATGAGCCTCATATTTAGCTAGAGAACATAAAATATAAGCAATAAAGACGTAGGAGCTATCGCAAAGTTTCGTAGTGAACTGTTGCAAAATTGGACATTGAAAGAAGACTTTGTGGAAATAAGCGACATCTTTTAAACAACATCCAAGGCCGAGAAACGAAATATACTTAGCAAAGCCGAAGCTAAAGTCAAGCAAATTGTTGCTTGGGTGTGTACTTGTCTAGGGGAGGGTGTTGGTTGCGCTAGTTGGAATTGGTCTTTGCATGTTTTCTATTGCACTAAATGAACTTCTCCCTCTGCAATGTTCTACGGTTTGCTGTCAGAGGTGCTTTGTTCACAGTATAATGCTCTTTTCATTTGCTTCTCACATTGTTAAAAATTTCATTCAGGCTGAGGACAAGCTTCTGGCCAGTGATGGTTTCATGTTGAACATCCTATCCATTCTGCAGCAGCTTTGCGTTAAAGTGAAACCAGAAAAAGTAGGAGTCATTTTTGCTTCTGATCAGATTTGCTATGTAGTTTGAATGTTATTGTAATGCTGAAGAATTTGGTTGTCATGAAGTTCGTGCAAAAGTCTGGAATAATTGTGTGAATCCAGTTGAATTAAACATGTTATTGTGCTTTAGTTCTTCTGCCACCTATGTGTGCAATTAAAATATTTTGAAGTTTGTTCCAGGCATTTTACAATATACTTTGTTACTTACGTGTGGTTACCGTAATGCCTCGATTGGAGCTTTGAGGTGGGCGCTTATTCGAGGGAGGTGCTTTTTCGAGGGGGCGGTTATTTAAAGCAATACAACGGTCAAAAATGAAATTAACATGGTTGAAAGTTCTTTCAAATTCAAGAACTTTGGTCTTTATCTCATGTGAAAAGCTGCTTTCGTTCAAGAGATACAGGCCTTTAAAGTTGCAAAGTTTCCGCCATCTTTCTTTGGCTTAGTAATTATGCATGAGGTGGGTTATGACCAATGAAATTAGTGAATATTTGTGATTGAATTGTACCCGATCTAATGATAGCTGAGCATGTTTGAATACGCTACTTTTGTCAGGCCATGGATATGTTCAATAAAGCATCTGCAGAATTCTTTCAACTGATTGGTTACTATGGCCAGTAGTGTACCTAGTGATGGTCATAAGTGATGTCATAGCTTAATGTGAATCAAGCAGGGAGGGGTGCATAAATTATCCAAACTTTGAAGCAAGTTTTCAGGACAACCGCTGAAGCTTTTCACCTCAAATAAAAGCCAAACTTCATCATTTTTCATATTCTATCCATGAGCTGAATATCATTTTTGACCGTTGTATTGCTTTAAAAAACAGATTTACTAGTAATTTAAAAAAGGAAAAAGTTCCCATGTTCTTTTGATGAAAACGATAAAAGTAAGAGTGAAAGCTAAAATAAACTATTGTATTTATTCAACATTTCTTGGTAAGTCGTCTCTCAATTACTTTCCAGTCGAAAATTCGAATTAGCGCTGGTTTCTGAAGATTTAAGGATGGACACCTATTTGAAGGGTGGGCGCTTATTCGAGGGTGGGCGCTTATTCGATATTTTCACTTCTAGGGTGGGCACTTATTTGAGGGTGGGGCTTATTCGAGGCATTACGGTATTTAAGTGTCAATGTTTGTTATCCGATAACCGCACCTTATCTTCTTTGAGATTTGGATTGTGACCATCTTTCTTTTAAACTACTGCCTGGGTGTTTTTGCATGAAAACGTGAAATACTTTGATCTGGTTTTGTTGTCAAGGTGTCTCTCGGATGTAAGTTGGAATTGTATCAGCAACTATTTTGTACAGAAATACATCTGCAAAATGACTAGAATACTGTTGCTATAAAAGTTCTCATGTGATAGCTGAGGCCGATCCCCAGTCTTGTTTTATGGGAAAGTTAACTCTATCTGACCCAAAGGGGGGAGGCTTTTTGCCCCCCCTGTCATATATTGAGGAGAAAAATGTTTTGGGACCGTTTTGCGAACCTAGCTTTATTTTACTGCTATAGAATTTATTGATACGTATTCTGACATTTTAGGTCAAGTGTTCAGGTGATTTGGGCAAATTTCCAAGTATGGGTGGAAAGTTCCTGAAAATTGAAAACTCAAAAAAATACAAATTTCTCCAGTGGAATGTTGTTTTAATTATTAGAATACGATGTAAAACGTTAAAACAAACTGAATAAAACAAGTTTCAGCTAATTTGGCGTAATTTTTGCGTTTTTATGTGCGAAAATGTGATTTTTGTGCTAAGTCGAACAAAACATGGGCTGTTTTACACATTGTTATTCATGACATCATATCTGAAGGAGCCTGGGGCAAGAAAAAAATTCTACCTACATTTTTGAACTCTTTTAGGGTAAAGGGAACTCACTAACAAGTTTTGGCTTCATAGCTACTCTAGAACAGAAATTTGGAGTGCCAGGGATGGGTGGGCGAGGGCCAAAAAGACCCCCCCCTCCCCCCGCGTTTCTGAACCTCAAAAAGGCCCGCGTCAGATAACTAACAAGCTAACAAGAAAGGACGATCCATGCTGTGTTATTCAGAGCTTGCCTAATCGGACTTCTGTATGTATAAAATACCTTATCGGACGAAACAATGTCGGACAAAAGTGACGAATTTTTTCGAAGGTGACGAAAATTTTGTCCGACAAATAGTTTTGTCTGACGAAAATTTTGTCCGACCAATAGTTTTGTCCCACGAAAAATTTTGTCCGAAACAAAATGTTAAATTAGCCTACCTAAAATTTGCTTTCCCGTTTATGAAGTAGATCTTCGTCAAGTGTTGCAAAATTTGTTGCTTTCTACAGACCAAAAGTTTTTGCGAACAAAATCATTTCACCGCCAAAACATGAAAGAGCCATTATTCTTTGCAGCAAAAGTTGAATCGAATCCCCGATAGCACCTTTGCGATGATGCAAAAACACACATATAAAGCCAAAGAGAATTGGTGTATAATTTATGTGTATTGACATATTTTGCGCAGAAAAATCCATAAAAAAGAAAAATTAAATTGTACTAAATTATTCGTCGGACAAAATTATTTGTCGGACAAAAGTGACGAAATTTTCCGGGGGTGACGAAAATTTTGTTAGACATTGTTTTGTGCGATAAGGTACACATGAATTGTCAATATCTTTTATTCATGGACTGGTCTGTGGGCTGTATTGGTAGATATTTTTGATCAAATGACCAAATGTTTCATCACTGCAAATAGTAATTTTGCTTGATATATCATAGCGGCTTCTTACTGGGCCTTCTTGCTTGTTATTTTAGCTTCATTACAAAACATTTGCTTTTGCATGCAGATAAATAGATTTGATACTTTAGTCTACAAGATGCATTTTGTTTTTGATCTTTTGCAAAAGTGGGTAATATTTTGACAGTGCGAGACAGTTTTATTCGTTCATTAAATGGCATCTGGTCAATGGATGTCAAAGCTCAATTTTATTGAGTTTTAGGCGTTAATTCCAACCATTTTATCACAAATATATGGAATTTCCTGGTATATTCATGTTAACAAACCATTTTGTTGAGTACAAGCCATATCGTTCAATACGAATTTTTATGTTTTGAGATACCAATTCTATCTATGTTGCCAGTGAATTAGTATATCCTAGCAACTTCTGTTCTTTGCCTCGTCCTGTGCTTGTTGGGAAAATGGTTCTTGAAACCAGGTTACGATTTAATTAGTGTACGTATTTTGGTGAGTATTAATATTTGAAATTTAAATTTCAGGTGGACAAACTATACATGGTACATCCGAAATGCAGACTCGATACATCAAATATTTCTACTATAAAAGCTACGAAAGAACAACTTGATGATTGGAAGAAGTCGTTAGGTACCTCATCTTTCGTTTCTGAAAGTTTTTCTTTCATTCTGGGGTGCTGATTTTGTTACAAAATGCTATGTCTTTAATATTTATTCTCATTCTTGTTCACACATGTTTGACATCATCTAGTTTCTCATGTGAAACTCAACCCTCTAAAAGTGATGAAAATCTCTGGAATTGAGACCGCTAGAACCATACGACGAGGGATATTGTGGTAGAGTGCACATAATTTTATTTAGGATTTTTTAGAATTAAGAGGATTTGACTGCTGCACTCTTGAGTGAATGTTTTGCCTTATTTTTCTTGCAGCTTCTTTTCTTCGTAATTATCACCTACCTGTCTAGCTAATTGTCGTGATAAGAAGTTTACAACTATGACAATGCTTCTGGTGTTAACTTGTCCTAGATTGCTTGTATTGCTAGAATCATTTATAAACAGGCCCACTGGTGATGTTTCATGCTTATTTTTGTACTCCCTACCGAGGAATTATCAAATATTTTAGGCCGGATGTGATACCTAAGGTCTATTGTTTTAATGTGTGTTATTGACGTCATATTTCAGACGAGAGCAAAGCATGGCAGGACGTTAAATTCCCGACGGAATGCTTCTTCTTCACGTACCACTGCCATCACATCTCCATAATTCCTGCCACTCGTCGATACATTCAGAGAATGCGGGCCATACGTGACATGAACAAGTTAATCAACGAGCTGGAATCTCAGGAAGCACAGTGGAAGCAAACGCCTCTTGCCGCTCGGAATCGTGTACTTTTAAAAAAGTGGAAAGAACAGATCAGGGTAGGGTCATATATAATGCATCTTACTGTATTTGCCAAATTTTGTGGCCAATGCTTGTCTGCTATTGCCAATTTTCACCATTTCTTGACCTTGCCTTGGCCGATCTTCTAATCAAACAAGTTGCACATCTGCATATCGTGGCAATGAACAGTCATGCATGGTCCTGATTTCCCTTTTCTTTGATGATGTTCACATATTCTGTAGTTCCTGTCAAGCTGGCCTTGAAAATGCGTTTTTTCATCTTCCGCGTTTTTTACCTACTGTGGCCAACAAGTACTTGACCAATTTTAAATCCTCCATTGGTATGGAAACGTTTTACTGAAAGAGAAAAGGGAATTAAGTTGGAACACATCGAAGCATGGAAATGTCACTACGAACATACATACCGTTTGAAAACCCCTCTTGTGATGTTTAAATATTGAGTGGGTTATACCGACGAGCGTACTCTTGCGATTGTAGATATCTAGAGAACACTAAATTCGCATTTGTTTTTGTTTTCTGTTGCTGTCACTGATTTTTTCGATATTTTTGTAGAAATTAATTCAACAAGATGCCTGTGCTGTCACTGGACTCCTCGATGATAGCCTTGTTCGTAGATGCTTGCGTTTCTACAGTGTGGCAGCGGACTGGCTTCTGGATATGATTACACAGGGCTTGCGCCATGAAGCTCCGGTTCCGTTACCAGAAGACGTACCAATAGAGTTCGGATCACTTCCTGATTATTTTCTCGAAGACATGGTTGAATTTCTCTTGTTTATGGATATGTAAGTTTGTAGTCTAGTCTAGTGCTGCATGTGCATTTTTGCAAAGAAAAGTGTTTCAAGTTTCTATATAAGTATCAGAATTCCTGATGAGGTAAATCATCAACAGGCGTCCATGCTCAAATGTTGACTATACTATGTAGCTCAAAGCAGTAATATGAATTGTTCAAATATGGAAATGTCGCAATGCGATTGTCATCTTATCAAATGTGGTTTTCTGTTTGTGTGTTCTGTCTTTTTTGGCAAGGACATGTACATAGATATATAGTCTGTGTATCATTTTCTCGTAAATATTCAATCCTGCTGCAAATGCTGCAGCAAAAACTTAAAAGTCAGGATGCTTTAAAACACGATCAATAAGAAGGAAAATGATTGCTTTGTGCATCTGCTTTACGCCGGTCATATACGGTGAATAGGGCTTACAAGGTACTTTATTGCATGAAAATTACGCGGCATGAAAATTTCGCGGTCATTTTAATTTCGCATTTTTTTCGGTCAAAATTGCATTTTGCGGCATTTTAATTTCGCGGTTTAGGCAAAAATATGAACTTCGTAGCCTTTCAATTTCGCTGTCTAAGTAAAAAATGAAAACGAAAATAGCTTGTTTGTTCTAAAATGATGT
>JAOBRC010572342.1:0-11103 GCA_027575255.1 Scolionema suvaense | reverse complement strand
CTGCTTAGAATAGCAGTAGTGGTTGGCAGACTGAGGGGCATCATAGCTGTTTGCACTGTAGCGCGTGCTCGAAAATTGATACTTGAAGCCTCAACTCCGTGATCGCGATTTGTATTTCAAACTTGATTTCAGGATCGCGATTTTAAATTGTAGGATCGCGAATCGCGGTTCGCGGTCGCTTAATTCGATCCCTGAAGCACAACACCTAGTGAATCCCCACTTTCTAATAATACCGTTGTTGAAAGAAATGGTAAGGTACTATGTGAATCTATGATAAAGACCATGGATGACTGTAAATGTGACAGAGAGACTGTACTTGCATGGGCTGTTAGTGCAAAGAATTCACTAATGAAGGAAGGTAGATATTTGCAAATCAGTTGGTATGGATGGCATAAATGTGAACTTGCCATCAGTTATCAACGGTAACATGCCTGCATTGAAGCCAGATACTTCTTCAGATGCTGCACATTTGTAAGAATTTCGTAGCTGCTGAAGCTTATGATCGTGTCAAGCGAGCATTAAATCATGATGTAAGGATTTTCTGCAAAGAATCTTTGATGGCAGGAGGGAAAGTCTTCAACAAACGGATGTTGTTTCGAGTATGGAGAAGACCTGCAGCTGTTCTGGGAAAAGATGGTATTTTCGTTAGACATGGAAAATTCTTTTTCAGATGCCATCCATGTCATCTGATGAAAGTGACTAAGCCTGGCAGAATGGAAAATCCTAGCCAAGTAGAAGAAAAGTCTGATCCTGAGCAACCTAGCAAATCTGTAGAAACACTAGACTTAGTTCATCAAAGCAATGCTAGTGATTCTGATTCATTAGAAGATAAGTCACCTGTAAATGCTGTGTCTAACTTGAGTAGTTCAGATATGAATATGAAACAGAAGGAGAATGAGTGTGACTTTGTGCAAGAATGTAACCACCATGAAGTTACGCCATGTGCATTAGACACTGGTTATTCTGCTATAGAAGCAAGACGTAGTTGTTTCAGCCAGACAGATCAGGAAGACAGAAGTAGTGACCCGGAGAATAGAACCATTCAGAATGATGAACAGTTGAATGATTCTTCCACCAAGCCAAGGCTCAACACAACAGTCAGGTTCATGCTGAATAATGGCAAAGTGTGTCAAGGCAAGATCTTGGCAAACACCAAACTTAGTGGGTTAAGTAAGAATTGAGTCAATGCTCAGTTTCCTGGGTATATACGACAGACGAATTAGTATTAACTAGAAAAAAGGCCGGTGATAGCGTGATTTGGACGATGTCGAACATGTTGTGCATTACAACTCCTTTAGGAATATGATCAACAAGTTGTTGATGCCAAGCAGGAGATAGACAAGTTTGTTAATAATGGTGTCTTTGAAATTGTGAAAGATGAAAATCGGCCTAAAATTTTGTGTACAGGCCTTCGCAAAATCTTCACTGCAGGAACATAACTTCTTCACCCTAATCAGGGTGTGGGCGGATGAACGGAACGGAAATTTTACTGCAGATCTTGCACAACATCAACCCTTCCTTTCCAAAGCGCAAAAATGTGATCATTAGACCTACACAATTTTCCTGAGACTGATACGAAAGGAGATCTTTGAGAGAATTGCAATAAGAGACTAAATCATAGGCCACAAAAGTTTTATTTCATGGGCCACGGGAGCAGGGAGGGGAAGCACACCTCATGCTTGGTGTGAGTGGAAAGATCACGCAAGATATATATATTGATCCTCCATTGGAGTTTGAAAAGAGCATTCCCGGAGGAAATTTAATCCCCGCAACTACGGTCTTGTTGATGCACCAAGGAAGTGTTATAATAGAGTTGCAAAAGAGTTGTACTGCCTTGGGGAAAACCGAAGCCTGTGTGATGATGCCCTTTTTCTATGGCATGGCCAAGTTCAATAGCTTATAGGCATGTTAGTTGTGCATGTTGATGACTTACAATAAACTCCGACTCCGAAACAAGTTAATCCTGGCTGTTAGACATGACCATGATAAAACGCAAATATCAATTCTAAAGATTGTTCTTTTCTCAATTTGGCGAGTAAAAACATTTTCAAATATATATCTTAAGCAGCCCCAAAAGAAGCCCGACCAGCTTCCCTGATCTTTGCTGCAGGATGGACAGCTGAGATTAGCAGGTGGTTGACGCATTTTCATGACAACCAGCTAATTTATAGATGCCAAGCTCAAAAGGTGGATTGAACTTCTAATGCCTTCTCATAGCTGTTTGAATTGTGATGGGAAACAGCGAAATGAAACAACTAATGGCTGCCGAAGTGCAAGGTGACATGCTGAGAGTGGAGGAATAACTTTCTGCATGTCTTTTAAACACTCAAAAATGGTGAAAGGATTGTTGTATCATTCGAACTGGGGTCACTTAGTTTTGGGTCGGAGTTTTCCTTTAATAACATACTGTGATACCACTGTGTGAGTTTTCCTTTAATAACATACTGTGATACCACTGCGTGGCATCACCATTTTATAGCGAAGGTATTGCAAACCTTTAAGATTAGCAGGCAAGAAAAGAGTGTTTTCATATTTGAGGCTTTGAATCGAACAGACAAATGAACTTATCTTTGTTGACCAAGTAGCTTGCATTAGCGCTCGTCAGCCAACTCCTCTAAGTGAAGACTGAAAGAAGGATAAAGATGCTGAAATCTCCGTGGAACTGAAAAGTATGTTGCGAGCAATAGGAAGACAACTGTTGTGTGCAACTAATCAGACTCCTCCTGACATTTCCTATGACACTTGCAAGGTTTGTAATTATGGAAAGAACCCTGGTGTGCGCAGTCTGATTGATGCAAATAAAACAATTAAGAATTTACAGGGAGTTGATTTGAAACTATGTTTTCTGGATCTGGTTCAGGCAAATAACTTTTAGTAGTTGCTGTATTTTCTGATGCATCAGAATCAGAAGTGGTGCATGGTGCAGAGGCTTCATTGTCCTCCTTTGTGGGACAAACATTGCTCCTATCTGCTGGGTGTCCAAGATATTGAACAGGGTTTTAAAAAAAGTCTCTTGTCATCAGAAGCTATGACACTTGCAGAAAGTTCAGGAAATTGAAAAGCTTGCAGGTGTATCAACCCTGATCAATGTTTCTATGCCATTCCTCTAATATATGATCAAACTGTACGTACTGTGTTTTCTTACGAAATTTGAATTGAGAACGAGGCATTTTTTTTGCAGCAGCAGCAGAGGTGTTTAGAGTGCAGTTTCATCAATCTTCAAAATTTTGTGTATGCTTTGTGGGTCCAGAATTTACTTTTATTGTTCCCTAGTTGCACGATCTTTCTGTTTAAATTCATTTTCAATCCTAATTCAGTGGTTATTTTGCTTCTTTCAAAATCAGCTATCATGAATCATTATTCTATTCACCTGATTGATTTGTGCTTCTTTTGTTCTATTATTTCTTATATTACTTTGCTCTTGCCCTGCATCTTGCACTGAGTCTTCACTTCGTCATGGTCAACAGTAAGCCTGTTGTCAGCAGTAGTCAGGAGATATGTCCCTATTGATAAAATTCAAAAAGCATTACTTATTACTTACGTCTGCTAAACCATGATGGTCTTCAGCCTGTTCATTCAAATTAAAACCTGATTTGTGTAACTGTGAATTCTCAGCTGTAAATTTACAGCAATTTCTCACTGTTAGGATGACTGGTTGCCACATTGTTCTTAAGAATAAATTGTTATAGGTTACCTGCTCCAAATAGTTCTAATTTTCACCCCTAGCTGACCACGGCAGTGAGCAAAGTGATATTCAAGACAGAGCAACCAACCTTTGCTAACAGACATAGCAGCTGAGAGCTATGTGGAATGTGTGACAAGCAAGTTTCCTGGCATCTAGGACAAAATTATTCTATGACTGGTATGATGTGTAAATACTAGAAATTGATCATCGTATCTACTCAGCCATCCTTGGTTTTGTGCATGGACAGATGTGTGACAAATCATTAGTGCATACTTATGGAAAATTGAATGGTAGACCTACTCCAAGTGTGATCCAATTTCACAACCTGTCTCTGCTGATGATAATGCAGCTTTTGAAGTGGAGTATAGTAAGCTTGTTCCCACTATCAACCACTGGCCATGCCCTATTCTAGAACAAAAAAGGGTCCGAATATCGGACGCTGCCCTTCTTAAACCTTGCCAAAAAGTGCCCTTTTTGGCTGGTGTTTGCTTAAAATCACAGATTTTGGAAGAAAATTTGATAAAAAAGTGCCCCTTTTGACCAATTCTGGACCCTGCCCTGAAATTCTAGAATAGGCCCTGCAGGCTCTCTACGCGCCAAAGCAGGCAACACTGATGCTTATGCTCTTTGCTGTAACAGTAACAAATGACTTATGTCCAACAATGCTTTGGTCTCCTTGGTCAGGCCAGATGATCATAGTAATTGATCCTCCCCTCTTTTCTTCTTTGTTTGTATCAAAAGTTAAATGACCGGGTACTTTTTTGCTCAACTTGGTCATGTGGGTGTCTTAACTTTATTCCTGTGTTATATTTGTCAGTGTTTTGGTATAGCGTCGAGTGTTTGTGTGTGTTACATTATCCGTTTACACAAACAATGGATTAGTCAGGGTTTCGTTTTTAGGTTGGCAAACGGCGAATTTCACCGCCGCCCAATCTTTGCTTTTGTTCAAAATTTGCCGGGGCCTTGGCAGATGGCAAAAATTGCAGAAGCATGATTTTTACACACTTGAATCTACAGTTGCTCAATCTATACCACAGTCAACAATCCTTGACTTGAACAAGTCTCGCTCATTTCTAGTCAGACATCACACAGCTGCCTAATTCTTTCAATCATATTCCCAATAACCAAACGCTCCTCTGTGTACAGTTGGTCGCGCATGCAAGCCTCTTGTCAAACCGAAGCCTCGTTGAGCTGTACAAGCGCCGACTTCTGAAGTCAAACCATATCCTCGACTAACAGTTATAATCACTTCTTGCTCAATTATCATGCCCCTTGTGCACCAGACATGACAAGGTGATGTTTGGAAATGTAAACAGTCTGAATGATTCATATCTAGCGTGGTGCGATCTGCCGATTGATTAGTATTATTTTGAGGGCAATCAAACATGCCACTAGATTGAATCATGGGGAGGGAGAACTTAAGTGTATTAATGCAAAGGCTTTGCTGATGCTTCCACTGCATTTAATGTTAGCCCCTACGTTACGATAAGACTGTCAGAGTCAATATTTCCTCCTACCTGCACGTCTCGATTTCTGCCATCGGAAAAGACTCTTTAGTGTGAGATTGTAATATCTGTGAACAAGATTTTATAAGTTTTAGCACACCTCTGTAATGTAAAGAGAGTTTTAAACTGGAGTAATTCATTTTTTTGCTCTTGTTGTTTGTTTGTTTTATTTTGGCTAAGACACATTCAAGAATGAGCTTTCCTTCGTTGGACTACCGACCGAATCATCAATTTCATTGCTGTCGCTCAACCCTCAGATCTTTCGGATTATCACATTCGCATGCATTCCTACTTTTCCACGGTCGTTCTCAACGCTGATTCGTTGAGAACACCAACAGCACGCATAGTCACACAGACCGTTTCAAGGACTTAGAGATGATTTTGTACATTTTACAAGATCTGTTCGTCCAACGCTCAATGTGAAAGATGGCAGCTTAGCTGTGCTGTGCGCGATGGAGGTGCCCGCAGAGAGCATGACATGTTGGTATAATAACCATTATTTTTTTAGTTCATTCTTTACACAGAAAAGTAAGTATATACAACTCTGATTTTCCACAGGAATAGCTCTAGAAGTCTCTTGGTACCGCTCAAGTTTCATTTTCGCTATTATCTAGGAAAGGAAAGCAGAAAATGCATCGGCCTAATATTGTGTACTTACAGTTTGGAGGGGCCTTTCAAAGTACCGTAATGACTCGATTAAGCCCCTGGGGGCTTATTTGTCAGAAGTGGATATGGGGTTGGGGGGTTATTCGGAGGGGGGGGCTTATTTGAAGGGAGCTTATTAAATTCCTATGCATGGAAGCCCTTTCTGGTACTGGATTTTTTTGTAATTTTTTGATGATTTTACTCGTAAGTGAACCATTTTTTGGCATTCTGAATGAATTAAGGGAGCAATGCATGGAAAAGGGCCTGGTCAACAATTGTTTCAATTGAATATTGTAATTTTAGTTGGTTCTGACTGGTTTTTGAAAGGATGCAACGATTTCCTTTGGATGGCACTTCCTAAGGTGGGGACTTATTGGATGGTGGGGGCTTATTTGTCTGAAATTAGTTTTGGGGTGTGGGCTTATTCGAGGGGGGGGTTATTCGAAGTGGGGCTTAATCGAGTCTTAACGGTAAGGCTTACAGCTGTTTTAGCGACATTTTTAGGCTAGCAGAAGCTACGAAGAGTGTTAAGAACGCTGCCCTGGACCCATTTGGGGGGCTCACACCTCCCCCCAGAACCCCCAGTTGCAAACACTAGCTCGGCAGCTGCGCTGCCTCGCTTTCACCGGCCACTCCTATAACTTCGCCGTTCCTGTGATCTGAAAAACGAAACCCTGGATTAGCTGGCTGAGTGTCGCACTCAATAGCAGATGGCTTGTTGATATGGCCGAATCAGGCGGAAACAAGAACATGTCTCCTATTCAGCTCTTTCAATAATCGTTTTGCATGAGCTGGCAAGCAAACATACATTGCCCTTCTGATGTATGTGGGTCTGTGAGTGTAATTATAATATTCCTGTATATATTGCAAAATAATTATTGGATTTGGCTGTTCACCTGTGTAATGCGGAGTGACCTACATCCAGGTAGCAAGACATGGTACACGGGTGGCTGCCACTTTCTATAAATGAACTTTTAAATGTATTCATGGTTTGCAAATTTTGGCTAGTATTGACAATAATCATCGGTTTCGGTGATTGATCTACACTATACTCTTACTAATCCTCAAAGTCATCCTTAGTTTGTGTTGTTTTCCAGGTAGAACGAGGTCTCATATTGTTAATGTTTCCTTTCCTTTCATTAAAAGAGTTATTCTCTTTTAGTAGGGGAGAGCAGCAAGCTTTGCCTCTCACTGTCTGCTGTATTGTACTCCTGTATGCATTACTAACGCCCAGTGTTGTGTCTTTTTCAAGAGAATAAAAACAGTTCTCAGTTTATATCAACTTCTTTCGACTGTCTCAGCCGTCATCATCAGAATAATGATGAACAAACTCAGCTTATAAAGTAGCTAGACAGTCGAAATTCAAAGCTATCAAAATTACATTAGGCAGCAATTGAACCTGTCAGCAATAAATAGATCAACACATTCTAAACCAGAAAATGGTCACAAGGGCAGGATCAATCATTAGGTCTAAACTGTTGAAAAATCGATACAGGTAGGTCAACCAGCTAGAAAGAACAAACTGCAGGACCAGACAAGACAAAAAGAAACAATAATGCAGACTGAATAGGAACAAATAACAGCAAGTATACAGCAGCATAAAGTAAGTCAAATTGCAGTAATATGAAAATATGGTCATGCTTTACCTGCACATTTAGGTTTGGTTTCTCAGTGATATGTTCTGCCTCTTTGATCTTCTAAAGACTCTAATGAGTACTACTGTCTATAACAGAAAAGCATTCTACATCACACATTTCCCTGCAAGCAATGCTATTGTGAAGATGTTGGGAAATAGTTGTGATTTTGCTACCAGAGAGATGCTCAATCTCATGAGTGTGCAAGTTTCAGGTTGCCAGCCCAATAAACTGGGAATCACACCTGGCGCACACAAATTTATGAACAACATGAGATGTTCGTGTGATAGGAACATTATCCTTGGTGCTGAAATGGTTACTGATTTTAAATCGGGTTAACACAAGTTTGAAAGAAACAGTTTCACAGAACGTATCCACAAGTGCCTTAAGTTTTGCTTGTGTACGCCCAGAGTGAATGCCGATATATGGAAGCTTTTATACGATGCTTTGAGCACTCGTCTTCCCACGAATCATTGTGCTTTGGATTCATTTTTATTTGTTGAAGAGGTGGAAGATGTCGACATGGCTGGCAAGACTCTAGGTTCATTTCATGTTGAGAGTCTGTTTACCAATGTGCTATTGGATGAAAGGATAAATTTGGCAGTCAATCTTATATTAGAGAAAGACCCTAAAAACAAATTTTCTTCTGCCCAACTTTGCATCTAAGTTATTTGTATTGCCACATCAAAAACGCGTTTTCTGTTCAAAGGCAGTTTCTATGATCAGGGTGATGGTGTTGCTATGGGGTCGCTTCTTGGGCCTACATTAGCCAACTGATTTATGGGTCATAATGAAAGCAAATGGTTATTGGAATTGAGGCTATGTTGAGTTCGATTTTATTGCAGGTATGTGGATGATATATTTGCTGTTTTTGACTCATCAGCTGATGCAAACTTATTCTTTGCATTTACTAATGGTCAACATCCCAACATTAAATTCACTTGTGAACATGAAATTTCCAATCTGTTGTCGTTCTTAGATATGGTGATGATTGTAGTAAGTCCTCCATTCCCACATCTGTTTATTGGAAGCCTATATTCACTGGACTTTTACCCACTTCAACAGCTTCACACCTTCTACATGCAAGGTAGGTTTAACCCTTTGAATGTCAGACACATTTGCCGTAAACTGCCAAAGACGTATATATATGTCGTTCATTATGGTGCCCCAGCAGCCGATCGGTTTTACCTGCAGCCAACCCTTGGTAGAGCATAGTTGAAAAATGGCCCACCTTTCTACTTGAAGAGCATGTATGCGCGCCTGTTGAAAGTTTACACCAAGTTGGATAGTATACTGTGACATATTGATAGCATGAAAAACTAGCTCCAATAGCGGGGCAACAAGCTTGCGACCAGCCGGAACCTTAATTGCATCCTTGGTGTAAGGACGTATATATACGTCCATGGCTGTTGGGGCACATATCAAAGGACGTACATATATATCCTTGGCTGTTGAGACCTCATTTACCGCATGGAGCTCGGCTGCTGAAAACGCACCGCGAGGATGCATATATACGTCCTTGGCATTAAGGGTTAATATTCACAGAACCTTCAAAATAAACAATTCTTGGGATGGCTTTCACCATGCTTTATTGTACATCAAGGGTACTCTCTAAACTGCTATCCACATAATTTAGTAGTCGTCAGATTATCTGTCAATAAAACTGTTGAGGTAAGTGATTCATGGCAACCTACTATTGGTGATAATGTCAGTACACTGAATTTCAAACTTCCATAAATCGGCATTCACTCTAGGCGTACGCAAGCAAAACTTAATTAAGGCACTTGTATAAGTTCTGTGAAACTGTTTCTTTCAAACTTGTGTTCACCTCATTTAAAGTCAGTAACTTTTTCGGCACCAAGGATAATGTTCCTATCACACAAACTTCTCATGTTATAAATTTGTGTGTGCTGGGTGTGATTCCCAGTATACTGGGCTGACAACCTGACACTTGCAGACTCGTGTGAATGAGCATCTCTCTGGTAGCAAAACCGCAACTATTTCCCAACATCTTGACAATAGCATTGCTTGTAGGGAAATGTGTGATGTAGAATGCTTTTCTGTTGTAGACAGTAGTCCTCATGAGAGTCTTTAGAAGATCAAAGAGGCAGAACATATCATCACTGAGAAACCAAACCTGAATGTGCAGGTAAAGCATGACCATATTTTCATATTACTGCAATTTGACTTACTTTATGCTGCTGTATATTTGCTGTTATTTGTTCCTATTCAATCCGCATTATTGTTTCTTTTTGTCTTGTCTGGTCCTGCAGTTTGTTCTTTCTAGCTGGTTGACCTACCTGTATTAATTTTTCAATAGTTTAGACTTAATGATTGATCCTGCCCTTGTGACAATTTTATGGTTTGGAATGTGTTGACCTATTTGTTGCTGACAGGTTCAATTGTTGCAGAATGCAATTTTGATTGCTTTGAATTTTGATTGTCTAGCTACGTTATAAGCTGATGTAACTTAGTTTGTTCATGATTACTCCGATGATGTCTGCTGAGACAGTCGAAGCATGTCGATATAAACCGAGAAGATTTTTTATTCTCTTGAAATTTACCCTGAGTCCTGTGCTGCTATGACCAATGTTGTGCTGTTCATCACACTTAGTGTTTTGTGCTTGTTTTATTGCTGTGAGGTTTGATCTTGTAAGTGTCTGCTCTGATGTGTCAGAAGATGAATCTGGTGTCTTTCTGGAGGCTAGGTGTGCAAAATTTTGAAACCTCATCTGATCTTGTATGTGATTCACTTAAATGTCATCTTTCTTGTTCCTTTCGCTTTCTTGTAGAATTCCGTGCTTTGTAATCTCTCCATGATGAGGAGCCGATATGGCATTGGAGATGATTTCGTGGATATTGGAATTCTGTCAATATGCTGCCAAACTATTGTAATACATTGTGCCTAAACACCCATTTATAATTAGTGGACTGCAAGAAGGTCATGTAAACATATTCTGTGGCAAGTTTGTGCTGCTTGCCATAGTAGTTTATGAAGATCAGAGAAGTTTCATTTCTGGGTAGGAAGTCAATGTTGCACAGTTATGTCTCCCAAAGTTCTGACATATCGATTTGAAGTTGAGGATGAGTTTCTAAAACCACCCTTTTAAATTATAGTTCTCCTAATGGATTGATTCAAAAGATGTATGAGCTCATTAAGCATTAAACAATAAGAAGATATCGAAGAGATGCAAATTCTTCCCAATCAATTTTTTTTTAGCAAATGACCCAAAATTTATGAATCATTGAAATAAGAATATATTTACCTAATCCTCAATTGAATAACTTCTTGGAATCCTAATTTAATTGTTATGACTAATCCGTCAGATCATGATCAGCAGAGTAACATCAAAGAAAGCCAATTCTCTAAATTGAAAACAATCGCCTACTGAATTCTCTTGGGTCTACTAATTCACTAAGCAAAGGTTTGAAGTTAAACGATGACAGGTTTGTGGCAGCACATGTGTTGTTTGATGCATGTATCTGGGACATGCAGTGTGGTTTAATAGCCACTGTAAACTTGTGATGAGTTTTTGTTGTTTTGATCTCTGCCATCTACAGGCCTTAAAATAATTATTTTTTTATCGCCGGTCATGTGTCCGGTGCTATGCAAGGTATAGTCGGACATGTCCGA
>JAOBRC010572231.1:0-11104 GCA_027575255.1 Scolionema suvaense | reverse complement strand
CGCGCCGCATCACCTCAAAAATGGTAGCCGTAGTTGTGGGTTGTCAAGTCTGTGACGTAGCCGCCGAAAGGAAGAATATACGGTGTAACATGGTGAAGGACAAAGAGTGCATTATCCATTGTTGAACAGGAAGGACAAGGTCACAATGTATGCACTGTATCGTACTTGGGCCCGTTTTACTGGCATTTTCATACCAATGTACTAGTAGAGTGCACTTGTACCAGGACTGCTTACTGTTGTGTCGTTCGTAGGTTATTCGCTGTAAAATGGACGTGCAAACCACTGAAAGGACGGGGAGCCTTATGAAATACTGCAGTAGTTATGTCACCAAGAATTCAGACAACCCTTCAACCTCGTTCTTGCATTCCAAGAGTACAACAGGATTACAAGCCTGTATGAGGTAAGCATGTATAGTGTTTGTAGTAGACAGTGACTGTACTGTGAGTAGTTCATAACACCATAGTACAGCTGTAATTGGCAAAGTCCTGCTTATTTGTAACCATCGCATCCCGTGATATGTAAGGTATCATTAGTTTGTGGTAGACACGTACGCATGTATGGTATTACACCCAAGTGAAGGTGTATGTAATACTTGTGACGATGGTGGTATTGTAAGTCTGCTGTTATTTCTTCCCTGTAGAATAATGCTTCAATACGACTGTTCTGCTCCATTGATGGGAGTGCTCCTCAGCAATCAGCCTCTTCGATTTAGCAACATACTGGGCAAGAGATTTATTGATCTCGGATAATTGGTTCGACCATCCTACCGTGCAGCTGTACTGTACCAGACGTCAGGAGTTAAATGATGCTACTTTGTTGGAGTTCCTCCGCAGGCATCGTATCACAAGGGCGAGTGCAACCGCATAAAAGAATGAAGACCACATTGGCGATGTGGATATCATTTACGGTAAGGTCCTGTCAAAGTTGTTGTCACAGTGTTATGGGACGTTAATTTCCCATTGCCTACTGCATGTATGTACAGGCACAGTAGGTACATTCCTTGTAACGTTCTGTATTAAAGTTGGTAAGAACTAAAGCCTACTACTTTCAGTGCGAACATCTGTGTATTCCTTGTAGCAGGGTACTTGAAAGCAGTGGAGAATGCAAAGACGAATGGTGGAGGTATGCCTGATAAAATTGTACGGGAAGGGAGTAGGAAAGCTGTGACTGGTTACAATCTTTTATCCATAGGTTCACCACTCAAACCTCAGTTTCTTGCAATATTCACCGTGGCTCACGTTCCGTTTAGAACCAGGGAAGACTTACTGCTTCAAAATCTCGTTGCACCACCACTACTGACGCCTGTGGAGTTCAGCATGTTGACATATCCCGAACAAATACGATCACACTTCATGGCCGAAGGTTACTTTGTGAACAACGTTGTTTCTTTCGTCTAAAGTCAACGCCAGATGTTGAACTGCTGGCGGAACAACATCTTACACGAAGTGGTCGATGATACAATCACGGCAAGCAGTACTGAAGAACTGAAAGGTCTGTCTGTATACCCTTCATGTATGTTCTCTGTAGCGAGTGAATGTCTGCAGCTACTGTTGTCTGTTGTATGGCTTTGACAAGGACAGTATAAAAGTCCGACTTTGTCTGTATTCAGTCCGGTAAGAAATGACTCAGTGTAGGGCTGTGCATGTATACTACTTACATCAACTTTTGTAACCTTCTGTAGTAAAATTGGTAAGAACTGTACCCTACTACTGTCATGTGCCGTAAGTATTATACTAGCACACAAATGTTCTTCTTCAGATGAGCAACAACATGTGGAAAGACATGCTGTTCAGGTGTTAGACACACGAAGACAAGGAGCAAATAGGTGACGTACATGACGATATCGAAGATCAATCCGCCTCATGTTTCTTAGTTACAGGGGAACCTGGGTAAGGAAAGTCGTTCCTATTAGTGGACTTAGTAAATGAATGCGTTGAAAGAGAATATCAAGTAATGGTTGTGACGCCAAAGGGACTGTTAAGTAGTCAATACATGTCTTTGTTTACAACTCCGTATTTCACTTGTGATACGTACCACGCAGCTTTTGGCATAAATACGGGCCAGTAACAGTCCAGTACGCCGTACTGGTTGCCAGTTCTCGATGAAGTGTCACAAGTTAGCACAGATCACATGAGTCACATCTTGCACAGCGTTAATGCGTTACCCTACCCACCAATTCTATACCTGACAGGAGATATTTGCCAATTCAAACCTTTCGGGAAGTTCAATGATGGTAGTAGCGCCACTTCTCAAGTAATCCGAAAGATGTGTTCCAACGTCGTAACCTACCGACTGGTCGAGCGGCTACGCGTAGAGGACGATACACTTTTACAATTTCTGTTGATAGTTCGCCATCACAAACCAAGTGAATGGCAAATTCAACAAATGTTGCAGTCTGTGTCTTTACAGAGTGAGCACAACGATCCTTCACCTGATACAATCCGACGCACGTTTGAAGAAACTGAAAGTACCTTCCTGACAATCACTAACAAAGGGGCGGAGAGAGAAGAAGTAACAACACGCGAGCACATTGCGAAACTTAGCAAAAGCCAATGAGTGAGACAAGGTGATAACACCCTGGAGAACAGCAACTTACGCGACTGCCCTCCCCTTTTAATAGGGAGAATGGCTCTGTCGATATCAGGACAGCATCCTGCACGAAACAAGAATGCACAAAAATAAAAACGAACATTGCAGGAAAGTGGACAAAACGTCAACATGAACAACACAACAACAACAAGAAGGGCACTCGTGCACCAGAACTTGGAAGTAGTTTTAAGCATGCTTTGCTGTACCAACGCTCAGCCTCACACAGGTGCACCCACAAAAAAAAACAACAAACAACTGAACACAGCAAAAAAAGAAAACAACACGGCGCAAGAAACAAAAAAGAAAAAACAAAAAAAACAACGAACATATCGAAACAAAAAGTACGAAAAAAAAGCTAAACAAAGAAAAACAAAAATTACACAAAAAACCCCAAAACAAACGAAGATTAAAAAATAAAATGAAAAAAAAAACTCCAAAAAAAAAAATTAAAAAAAGAAAAAAAGTCAACAACAAAAAAACAAAACAGACAACAAGCAAACAAGAAGAAAATGCAACAATAGTGCAGAACAAAATACAAAAGGCCTTCACACCGGAATATCAAAAACAACCGGTGGAAATGCATATCAAACACTGCGGGAAGAAAATCTTCCACGTAATACCTATTCTACAACTTAATAAAAATGACACAGTATACCGCAGAACAGTTGAGTGACAATTCATCAAGCGATTCAAACCTAAGTCAAACTAAATAGCAGCCATTTTATTCAAACAGCAGGAATTTTGGCTAGGTAATGACGAAATGTCATTCTATGAGATTATGACGCACAAAGGATAAGGCAGCAGGACCCTCTAAGTGGAGAAGCAAGAGTTTGTCCCAAGTAACTAGGCATATATATGTGCAACTAGGCCTATACTCTTTAGCGTCATGGTCGCACCATACTAGGGCCGGTTGGCCGCCCACACCGATATGTACGTCAATGCTTCCTAGTCTGTTGGTCAGGGTTGCTCAGTCTATGATTATGACATGAGTGCATGTTGAAATGTCAGGATATAAAAATGGTGAAACTTCCAGTTACCATTTGTGCTGCTAAATTGTATGTCAAAGTAGATATATTTGGATTTCCGTAAGTGCTCTACGCAGAGTTAGAAGGGCCTATTACCAAAATATTTCAGCTAGGCCATTTAGGGTTGAAACTCACACTTTAGTTATATCTTTCTTTTTTACTGTGAATTTGTTTCCTGCAGAAGGGTAAGGCTTAGCACGGGCATTTGTTAGTTTGTCTGGAGTGCCCCAGAGAAAAAAGGTTTTGTCTTCTGTAAGCGTTTTCTAATTGTTTTCAGTGTTATACATGCTATCGTTTTAGTTATGGATGGGCCAAGTACCAGATTGCAGTTTCTCTTGGATGACTCAAAAGTTGCTGAGATATACGAAGAGATCTTGAAGGTAGAATGATACAAACTCACACTAAGTGGAAAATCTAGTGAACAAAATGACATATGCGAAAATAGAGGTAAGTGAATTTGTTAGTCCATTCATGTAAAATTAATGAATAACATGAATAAAAAATGGTTACCTACAAACATTTGTGCCCTTAAATCTTTCAGCATTATCGATGAACAACTAGTAATGGATGATTTTATTCTGTACCATAGTTCTCCTAGAGGACTGGGGGTGGGGTGGGAATAAAAAGTAAAAACCACACAAGACGCCGCGAAAGGGGGGGGAGGTAAATTTCCAAAGAGGGGAGGGATGGTAAAAAGGGGGGATGATTTAACCCTATTCAGGCCGTTTTTTCACGGCACAAAATGTTTTCGGCGTTTACTGCTAATCTAGTGACTTTTCCTAAAATTTGTCCAGAAACGCGATTCTGAAGAGATTTTTGGTCCATCATGTTTCGTTTGGACAGCAGAGGCTAATTTTTAAGGAGCATTAGACCAAATTTTTTTGAAATTTTTGTTTTGTTTTTTCTTCTAGTGATTTCTGTATTCCTGCAAGCTTTTGTTCAATTTGAATTGACGAACAAGTAGATATCTTCATTTTACGCAAAAGAGCCCTGAATTCAAATGCTTCTGGCGGCCAAAATTGATCAATTTGAAATAAAAATAAAAAACTGTGCAAAATGGTTTTAACTTCATTACGTTCATTATAGGCAGGGCTATAACAGTACCAAGGTTTGTAGCCACAGCTGCGTTACTTCTGAAAATACAAAGTAAGAGTTGAGAAATACCCTGGACAAACAGGGTTTAAGCTTCGAGGTATATTAATTTGACGAACGAAATTTTCGTGTGAGATATTAAATGCTTATTCGGCGCATTGCTTGATCCCAAACGGCCACTGTATATATATTCTCTTCTAGGATGTACGGCACCCAGATGGATTGGAAGACACTGAATGCATACTAGAATCGAAATCGCTTTTGTACACTAAGACAGCAGCAATTCCATGATGGTGCTATAAGGCAGTATGCAGATCGAAACGATGTTCGCCTAGTTGGACAGGACAGGAAGAGAATATCTTTACAATATCTAAGCGTACTTGTGCTGGATACAAGTTGGGGTGCTACTTTTTACAACTAGTCCTTCGAGCTAAATGCAGCTTTCAGGCATTTGTGACATCATAACAGCTTCCTACCAAGAAATCAATTCTAATGTTCGGTTCATGAGCACTAAAACAATTCGTCGTTGGTTTTTCGCTTGCTCATCAAGCCAAGGCTCAGAGTTCAGAAAACCATGTTTTGGATGCGGAAATAATTCCTCTGTTCTAGCATGCGATGCAGTGACAATCGGAATTACTGCTTCTAACTGCTGTATCAGCCCAGTCGAAAAACCATGCAACGACAGACTTCCAGTATCGACACTGTTACGCTGATACGATCACTATTTTCTAGTTTATGCTTCAGAAAACGAGGCACGTGATCTAAGTCGGAATGAGCAAGAATCTGTGAAGCCAACAATCCGCACGTCACGCAGCCACCTGAAGTGTGTGGCAAATTGTTTATTAAAACCGGAGGAAGCGCAGATAATAGAGGATGCTGACTCAATCCGGCAAAAGAACGGAGACCTCGTAAGAATTACGCCAGCTCCTTATCGTCCTTTAATCAATCGCTTCATTGCTCAAGACATGAGTATGAACCAGTTGAGGACGAGTGCGTACATTCTGCGGGAGCTCAGTCAAGATTCACCACTGACTGCGTGCATACCAAACCCTTTATGCAGTGTTTTGGCCACATTTATTACAGATCTGAGGACAGGTAATTGCCCACATAAAAATAATCGACGCCATCACAGATTGTGGGCAGCACAGTGTTTACTTGAGAAGCGTTCTGGAGGCATTTTTTGCTAGCGAAGGAGATCAAGATGCCTTTCACTTTCTGGAGCACTTTGTAACCAGAGTCAGCAGTATCTTGGAGATGTGTATCCCGCCTGAACCTCCTGTGGCAATAGCCAAATCACACCATCCTCCGCGTCTAGGACCAGCTTATTATTGTACGGACACCGGACAGCAGATTCGCCAAGCGAGAAAATACTCCGTTGATCAAAACAACAGTTTGCTGATTACTCAGGTTTTTAGGTTTTACAGAGTGATAGCACTCGAGAGAGCAACGAAAGAAGTTACTCGCTCCCCGTCTTCACAGGGGAGGACCAATTTGTCGATGGAAGAGACAGTACGGCTGTGATATTATGAGCTTAAGCTTTTGACACTCGCATTTAACTACACACATCACACAAATATTTGGTACACCAGGGATCCAATCCGAATCCTTTCAAACACCATTGAACGATGAACAAGATTGCTGCCAACAGCAAGCTGTTTCTAGATTGCCGAAAGACCAACCTAGCTTCTACTTTAATCTGTAAATCAAATACGAGCTAGCTATCAAGTCAGCTGCAGCTGATATCGTTGTTGCTCCACATTATTCGCACGTTGGTGTTTCAAGCCAAATAGAGCCTCCCATAATCCGATCGCGCGATAACTGAGCAATGCACTTCAAGTTGCCACCTGCACGCGTATATCGACACAAAAACCTCTGGATTTCATCGCGTGCAGCTTCCAAACCAGGGTGGTTTCTATAAACTTTGCAATGACGTGTGCTTAGTTTCCACGACAACAACTTTTTGTAGCAAAGTTAGCATGCTATAAATGTCAGTGGGACCCCACTCAAACGTAAGAACAGCCTTAACAGTTACATAGTACCAGTAAAGGTGGATATTCATTGGCCATCCTTTGAGTGGAACCATGCTATCGTAGCTATGGATATCTATGGCAGTAGGCTTTTTAGGCACTGAGGTATCTTTACGTTTGACGAAAAACTAGCATCAGTGATTAAAATGACGTCTACAATGACAATTTATAACTACAGTGCGTGGTACGGCAAGCTGTCATATCTTGTCCGAATTTGATCTGCAAAATATGTTCAAATATGACGGAGACAAAAGGAAGTGCATGGAGACTTGTTGCTACGTGCTACGTGCACACCAATACATGGCAACATTGATCCTGAAAGGGGCTTTGCAAATATGCTCACATTTTAAGCGTCCATGGTGTGCCATTGAGCGAACCAGTTGTGGAAGCGATTCGCTAGGTAAACGATTTTATATCTCTGTTCAAAGGTGTGTAAAACATTGATGCGACAAAGGAATTGTCGAAGAGCTGCAAGGAAGCCGAAACTCTCTATCATGAACATCCGGGCTTGCAGAAAGAAGCTCGAGAAAAGGACGTTCAGTTGAAGAAGGAGTTGGAACTTCAGCGAAAGAAAAAAAACTAGGTGAAAGTTCTGAAAGGAATCTTGAGAAAGACATTGAACACATTGGGTCGGAATCCACATAGTAGAAAAGCTATTGATAGAAGGGCAATAAGAGCTGGAAGAACTTACCACGCAGAGCAAAGTTGACATGGTTAAGTTGATAGTGGCAAATTTAAAGATCAATTCAGGAATGAAGAGAAAAGCAAAGCTTGAAGAAGAAAGAAACATTCTGAAGAACTTACATGAAAAATAACGTGTTGCTACTTGTCATGTAACAAAATCTCATAAGTCCTTTAACCTTTAACCTCTTAAGATTTTTAAGTCTTGGAAGTATACGTCATGAATATGTCAAGATAAAGAGAGGAAACACACGTGTTCAGGAGTGTAAAACTACGAACGAGAGATAGAGAAGAGATGAATGAAACAGTCGTAACGACTGATTACTTTGTTTGTGTTTCTGCTGTAAATGTTGTAACCAAATTGTGGAAAGCCAAACATACGCATTTAAAACTCGAACAAAATGTTTAATATCATTGGCAACTTGTCGTGTAGCAGTTCTCATGTCATTTATGCTATAATTTGCAGGAATTGCAAAGAATAATATTTTGGGGAAACCGGCGTTAATAGCCAAAGACTAAGAGACCGAATGAGAGTATACTGGGAACACATAAAACACCCTGAATATCAAAAACAACCAGTGGAAATGCATATCAGAGAATGCAGGAAGAAAATCTTCCATAAAATACCCATTCTACAACTTAGTAAAAATGACACAGCATACCGCAGAACAGTTGAGTGACAATTCATCAAGCGATTCAAACCTAAAAAGAACTAAATAGCAGCCATTTTATTCAAACAGCACGTAATGACGAAACGTCATTCTATGAGATTATGACGCACAAAGGATAAGGCAGCAGGACCCTCTAAGAGGAGAAGCAAGAGTTTGTCCCAAGTAACTAGGCAGATATATGTGCAACTAAGCCTATACTCTTTAGCGTCATGGTCGCACCATATTGGGGCCGGTTGGCCACCCACACCGATATGTATGTCAATGCTTCCTAGTCTGTTGGTCAGGGTTGGTCAGTCTATGATTATGACACGAGTGCATGTTGAAATGTCAGGATATAAAAATGGTGAAACGTCCAGTTACTGTGCTGTTAAATTGAATGTCAAAGTAGATATATTTGGATTTCCGTAAGTGCTCTACTCAGAGTTAGAATAGGCCTATTACCAAAATATTTTACCTAGGCAACTTAGGGGTTGAAACTCCCACTTTAGATATATCTTTCTTTCTTAAAGTGAATTTGTTTGCCCTGCAGAAGGGTAAGGCTTAGCTCGGGCATTTATTAGTTTGTCTGGAGTGCCCCAGAGAAAAAAGGTTTTGTCTTTTATCAGCGTTTTCTAATTGTTTTCAGTGTTATACATGCTATAGTTTTAGTTATGGATGGACCAAGTACCAGATTGCAGTTTCTCTTGGATGATTCAAAAGTTGCTGAGATATACAATCCCGGACAAAATATATCGAGACTTTTTGGCACCTGCCTTCAAATGCTGTTTTTCCTCATACTCGAAACTTTCGCCACGTTGATTTACGGACTGCACCACAAAGAGGTAGGAGGAAGGAGGCAATTCTAGGAGAAAGAGAGCTGTCTACAATTGAAGTAAACGATATCATAGTAAGAAACAATGTACGATCAAGACTGCAGATGATGGCTCTAGCCATGCAGCAAGCAAGAAATGGAAAAACTGACCTAAAACAATACATTTTAGATAAACCCGCCAATAAAGTCAACGAACTGATTTCAACGACTTGGGAGTTGGAAGAAGCTGAAATGGAAATGGCAAGAACAAATAAAAGCAGAATGCAAATTTTGGTAGAAGCATCTGAGCAACAATGCGTGTGTAGTGGCCAGTGGCAAAATCTGGCACTTGAAACACTCCAAAACAACAACATTCGGTATTCAAAGTTTTCCAGAGCATTTCGAAGAGAACTAAGGCGGGGCAGGGGAAAAGGCCGAAACATACTAATTTGTGGCCCCACAAATTGTGGCAAATCGTTCATCGTTATGCCTCTAAAAAAGATTTTTAAGTGCTTTGTCAATCCAGCAACATCTACTTATAGCTGGTTGAGGGTAGAAGAGAGTGAGGCAATCTTGCTCAATGACTTTCGATGGAGCGAGGCTATCATACCATGGAGTCAGATTTTACAGCTTTTAGAGGGAGACATAACCAACTTCCCTGCTACACAGAACGAGTACAGAAAAAATATTGTCCTGGAAAGCGATACCCCGACTTTTGCAACACGTGGTGCAGAGTTTTGCTACATACACAAAGGTGTCCTTGACCAGTCTGAAACAAGCATGATGCAAAAACGATGGAAAGTGTTCCGGTTCAGTTTTAAAATTCCTGAAAGTGACGTTGTTGATATACAACCTTGTACAGTGTGTTTCCCTAATTTTATTTTGAATGAGTTGTTATACGTCACCTCCATAAATAGACAGAAGTAAGTGTTACATTTGTATGGTACCACAAAGGATACCACAGCATGGTACCGTTTACAAGTACCGTTCAAGCAAACCCCGGCCAAATGCAGAAAGTTTACTGTGGCACAGCAACTTCAATAGAACTGCTCAGTGCAAGTTGTCTGGCCCAGCACAAATGCTGGCAAAACTTTGATTGATCAATTTTAAAGCCATGGTACCAACGGTACCACAACACTGCTAAAACATATAGGAGAAAAACTTGCCTATCATAATTTTTAAGTGACAGCACCGTAGTACCGATGCATATTACTTGCTACAAGAAACAAAGTTCGAAAAAAATTCTGGTCAGCTGTGTAGCCATTAGTACCTTGATTCTGCACACACAATTAGCGTCCCCCAAAAAAAAACGTGATGTAGATAGAAGTAAAGCGGTACCATGCAATCATTATCATGGTACCATGGTACCGCCGTGGCACCATGCAGATGTGAATACTGCTCAGTAATCAATCCAATATCATCGTAGAAACGTATATACAGTAAAGAGCATGTTACACTCAATATTTCGTTCTTTGTCCCTTGTTTGCCAGTATACAATCAGCTCTCCTCCACATTGATTTAATAGTCTTGTCGATTATCTCGGGAGAGAAACTCAAGATTGTTCACTTCGCTCTTTGCACAAAATCAGAAAATAATTCGTTCGTAATACATTTCTGCTCAGCCTCCTTCTGTAATTGAACACGGATCAGATGAAAAATGTTCTCGATGGGATTGACGTCAGGACTGCGGGGTGGGATTTTGAAGTGCAGGACATCAAGCTCATGAAGGACATGTTTCACTTCGGCGCTATTCAACACTGGGCAGTTGTCCATTAAAATTCGTCTGCAAGCTGAATTGTCAGTTTTATGAAATGCCCGAGGGAAATGCCTCCGAGCCAGATAGCTAAACTTGGCACCATCCATGGGACCTGTATACGGCAAACATAGCACTATGCCTTTCCCATGTGCAATCCCGACATAAAAGTAAGCATTTCGCTTCCCTTCTTTTTTTCCTTTGGCGGTACACTGAAATTTTATTCCTTCATTAGGACGCCTCCGAACCATTGCGTTACCACATATGCCCTGGGCCATTGGATTGCCTTTATGCTCGAAACCAACACCATCGAGATAAAAACTAATTCCAACTTCCCAAAAGTTTTCGGGTAGTCATTTGCAAGCCTTTGCCCAAGCCACACGTTTTGGGAGGTCTGACCTCAGGAGAACACCTTTTTTCCTGGCATGTAAACACTTAAAACCAGCATCATTTAGGCATCGGCGCACAGTTCTGTTT
>JAOBRC010572120.1:0-11104 GCA_027575255.1 Scolionema suvaense | reverse complement strand
TGCTACCTGCAAGCCGAACGAGAGTTTTCCCAGATATGACACGTGGTCCACAGCATAACCACTATTGTCAAGTAGTTTCACACCAAAAACCACAAAAAAGTAATAAAGAGATTTTGAACTATTCTTAAAAAACCCTAAAAATGGCCATTTTGGGGCGTAAATTGCCACTTGCAAGCTGAACAAAAATTTTTTTCAAAATTCCGGCTCCCCCGTCAATTACGGATTGTTAACTTCACACCAAATTTCAGAAAAATTCATTGAGCGGTTATCCGGGAAAATGCGTTGGTGACAGAAGGACGGACGGGCAGACGGAAGGGCGGACGGACAGATGGAAGGGCGGACGGACAGACGGAAGGGCGGACGGACAGACGGAAGGGCGGACGGACAGACGGAAGGGCGGACGGACAGACCTCATTTTATAGGACTCTTCCGCTAAAGCGGGAGTCCAAAAATGAGACATAAGCCATAAGATTCACATCACAAATAACAAACAATTGATGAAGAGTTCTTGAAATATTTTGAAAAAACCCTGTAAATAGGCAATATGAACATATATAGCAACATGTTTGGAAAACCCCCTGAAAATAGTCATTTTTGGACCTCCATCACCACCCCCCAGCATAACCTTAACGAGATTTTCTCCAGGCGTCGCACATGGTTCATAACATACACAGAGTTGCCCCTCAGAATTACACCAAAAACAATACAAAAACAAATGAACCATTTATAACGTATTTTGGGAAAAAGCCCTGAAAATCACCAGATCAGGACGTAAATGGCCACCTGCAAGTTTAACACAATTTTCCGGACATCTGGCAAATGGTCAATAACATGCGTAGAGTTGCCCCAAATATTCACACAAAATATAACAAAGAACAGGTTAACCTTTCATGACATTATTTGGAAAACCCCTGAAAATAGCAATTTTTGGACGTATATTGGCACCCGCAAGAACAAGTGACAAGAATGGGAAGAACAGTTTTTGACATCTTTGGAAAAAAAATGTAAAAAAACACCATTTCTGGACAAAAATTGCCACCTGCAAGCCAAATGCGATTTTCCTGACACATGACACATGGTTCATAACATGCACAGAGTTAGCTCAAATATTCACACAAAAAATTACGATGAACTGATTAACCGTTCATGATATACTAGAAAAAACCCCTCAAAATCGCTGTTTTTGGACATAAATTGCCACCTGCAAGCCAAACGAGATTTTCAGGAGACATGGCCAAAACATGCGCAGAGTTGGCAATAATATTGACACCAAAAATGACAAGAATCGGATCAACATTTTTGACATATTTGGAAAAAAAACATGAAAAAAGCCATTTTTGGACGCAACAAATTGCCACCTGCAAGCCGAATGAGAGTTTTCCTAGATATGACATGTGGTTCACTGCTATTCTCCCGTAGTTTCAAACCAAAAACCATAAAAAAATAATGAACGGATTTTGAAATATTTTTGAAAAACCCTAAAAATGGCCATTTTCGGGCATAAATTGCCACATGCAAGAAAAAGGAAATTTTTTCCAAAATTCCAGCTCCATCACTTTTTCTCAATTATGGATTGTCGCCTTCACACTAAATTTCAGAAAAGTTCATTGAGCGGTTATCCGGGAAAATGCGTTGGTGACAGAAGGATGGACGGACAGAAGGACGGACGGACAGGACTCTTCCGCTAAAGCGAGAGTCAAAGGTATAATTATTTAGGTCAGCATTTGAATACTAGATATCAGGATATGATTATAATCATGCATACCTATAGCATTTAAATGTACTATAAGCCTAGAAGTAAAGCCTTATTGATGTTGCTTGTAGTTGAAACTCCAGAGAGTGAGGTGAACTCTCCCTTCACCACTAAAAAATAACATTCAGCAGTATGAAAGACAATTAAAAGGTATACTGATTGTCGTTTATTTGAGAGGCCAAACGCCAGCGGTTCTTGCTAAAAGCTTAATCAAAGTTCTATACATTTCTACTGCTCAAAACCTGGTAGCTATGATGTCATGCCTGAAAATCTCTAAGGAGTGTGGTTTCCTTAGCAACTGAAAAATTCAGCAAATATTTTGAATGTAGAATGGAACATATTGCCCCTCCGTGGAAAATAAAATAAAAATCAGCTCTCAACAGTACCTTTTCCTTTAGTAATCCAGGCAGGAAAATGAATTAATTTTCAGCTTTCATGTATGAAATCATGCATAATTAACTCTATGATGCATCTCCTACAACGTTGAAGTACTATATCTCAAGAACGACATGGGATTTTGCAGTGGAATAAAGACCATTTTTTGCAGTTTTTCAAGGTCTACACATACGTCATCATCCACTTTTTTAGTGGTGAACTCCTTTAAGGAGAAGGTAAAGAAAAATCTGCTGTTTACAAGGACACATTGTTTGTAAACAAGGAAGGATCCAAAGGAAGTACATAGCCAGATCACACCAAAAACCCCAGTAATGTTCACCAAATTGTGGGCCAATAAGGACCAAGAGATAGGGGTTCAACTGCTCTGCACACTAAGTGAGCCCCAACACTTGCTTTGGCTTTATGCGCTACAGGTGCCAAAAACTAGGTCCTTCCAACTGATAGCATGGTAACTACCCTAGATAAGCAGTGTTGGTAAGATTTCTGTTGAAATTCTACGCAGTCGAAATGACTGATGCTAGTATAAATAAAGTCAAAAAAAAAACTTGGCCTGAAATAATATTTCACCCTCTGAAATAGCAAGTGCATGATTACATACATAGCAAGAAAGTGTACATTCTTATTGAAATTTTGTAACAAAATTCAGCTTCAGAACCCTGGAGGTAACAGTGCCAGGCTTTTATAAAAAAAAATCATTCCACAACAAGAAATTTTTAGGAGAATACTCTTCGTGTTTAGCCCCGAGAAGCTGCATTCATTGAATCAAAAATAGGCATATGGCACAAAATTATTAAAGGCTTAGTTCCTGGCTGATCCATTCTATGGACCTTTACACAGCAAGGTTGAAGGAATGAAATCACATGCAGTAATAGAAATAGGTATGGCCAATACAAATTTCTCCTAAGGGTACACTTTGGAAGAACAACTCAAATACTTTGCCCAGCCTTCCAGCAATACAAGCATCCTGAAAACTTAATTAAGGAAACATAAAAACGAGAATTCGCTTAACCAAGATAAAACTACCAGCATCTCCAATTTATAAATATCACTTTCTACCTATGCAGTCTGACTTCCTTTGGCGGTGCACATAATTTGGTACATGTTATTGTGGCATGAACAATATTTTGCTCAACGCATTAAAAGCAACAGCAGCAAGGCAATAATGACAAGCTGAATTACTATTGGAAACCACGCAAGAGAAAAATGTCCTACACATAGATATCAACGAGTAAAATTGAACATCATTGAACATTTAGGAGACTTATTAAGGAGGAAGGGTGAATTTTGAAAACTATTTCGGGCAAATTAGGAGATTTTAGAAGAAAAGTAAAAATTTAGGAGTTTCTAGGAGTGGTGGCCACCCTGTCTGGTTTCAGGTTGTGTTTGACGATGACGTCAGCAGAGGTTCCACTGATCGCTGACAATCTGGTTTCTGGTTTGATGTTGCAACACCAAAAACACATAGCTTCTGGGGAGCAATAGAAGAAACCTGCATGCGGCGGGTCCTGCACATCGGGTCTCTATGAGGTGATGGGAAGTGGATTATGCCACCAACCACACGTACTGAGTTCGGTGACTGATTCTACTTGTGGAAAGCTGGTGGCCTAGTGTTTCTCAGGACCATGTACCGAGGAGAGTCGGCGCGTCCCTTGAGCAAGGGTCACCGATGGTTCGCACCTGTATTTTTTCATGGCGCTGATGGAATCGGGTGGCTCGGGTGATAAATTGCTGTTATTGATTCGCGCCAAGTGGTCTGCATGGAGCGAATCTTTGGAATCAACTCAATTCAGAAAAGACCAAAATGTGCAATCACGCACTCCTGTGGCTAGGCCGATCAACTAGCTTTGATCTTATGTTTGACTGTGGAAATCAGAAGTACTTCAAAAACTTCTATGTTGTCGCTGCCTGTGATTCAAAGTGGGAAATGGATATTTGTCCTACTCGGTTTTTGAATCTTGAGCACATGCCTGAAAGGAGCCAATCACTGTGTCACAAAGACAATTTGACTTTTGTTTTCAAGGGATGCACGTTGTTTTGGGCCAACGTGCTTTTTATTGGAGGCACACGGCAAATTTTGTCAAGCTCAACAACAAAAAAAATAATAGAGCAATTTTTACCGCTTTTCGAAATTGAAGGCTGAACCACTTAAACAAATTGGTCAAACAATGAGCTGTGTTGGCTGTTTTAAGCATGAATATAATATTTGTACTCAGGCTGATGCCTCTTGAGTGATCTCGATTGTCTATATTCCTGGGGTAGCAAACCTTGGTATGCAGAGCAGAACCTTAGTAAGAAAAAGTTTGTTACTTGCATTATTTCAGTATCGAAGAAGTACTTTAGGGAAGACATTTTCATGGAAATCAATTTTCATGGTTAAATTTTGGTGGTCGAGGACCCAACTTACGTGATGTTATCTTGATATCTTTCTCGCAAAATAATATTTTAGTTCACTCGACTTATGACTAAAAGTAGCTCTTGACCTTACTTCAAAGGCAGTTGACAAAGAATGCATTTTTCTTTGGAATTTTATGAAATTTTTGAGGAATTTGAGGAATAAATTCTTGACACTTCGTTGTAGACAAATTTCATGGGAATTAATTTTTGCAGTTGTTCGCATTGGATGCATACTTGCACTTTTGGAAGCAAAGAAAGGACGATAGTTTTGCACTTTTACCCCAAAACTCGAAATTGTCTTCCTACGTCCATTTTTTCTCGATTGTTCAGATCGCTTTGATCAGGACTAAAGCGTTCAAAATTTTAAAGACTGCTGGGCTTGATCGCATCCGCTGACCAAAATGGACGGAACCAAAACATAGCCGTAGAAACAAAAACAAACTGAAAAAACTTTTGATTAAATCGCTAATGCACGGATATTTCTTCACTGATCACTACATATCTCACGTCAGATGTATTCATAGATTATTCAGCTGCCCCAGCTATCATTCCTGATCGCAAGAGCAGGCTTCAATCACAACACGCGTAAAAGTTGTAACCAGAGAGTGGTGGCACCAGTGTTTTGAATCTTGCACGATATCAAAACAAACCTCTGATCAGCCAATCAGCGTGCACCCTTCACAAAGGATTATTGCAGCTGTTTTGGTGTGCCTCTTATGCGCAAGCGGAGTTCGGTGATCAAGCCCAGCAGTCTTTAAGTACTCAAAGTTCTGTCCCCATTCTCGGGAAAAACTTTTGTAGCAGGCAAAAAGAGCAAATCTTCAAGACAACATCCTTGCTTCTTGTTAGCTGTAGACACAGCGTGTTTGCTTGAGCAAGCACATTACTAAGCAATCCAAATCCGAGCGATCAGTGCGCTTGCGGGCATTTCGAAAGTAATAGCTGTTGTCACACAGCAAGAGTGCTTGAGCAATCAGACCACTCAAGTAATCCAAACCCGAGCAATCAGTGAGGCTAAAGAAATGAGCTGCAGTCATACTGGGATTGCTTAAGAAATCCAGACTGCTCAAGTAATCCAGATTGCTCAAGTAATCCACTGGTCTGAGCAATCTGCGTGTAACAACGCTTGGACATTGCTCAAGCAATCTGTATCTGAGCAATCCATGTAAGCAAGCTGTCAGCTTGCCTACATCGATCTGAGCAATCGTTATCTACACTGGAGTAGATAAAGGCTAGCCAGATATGTCGGATTACTTAAGTAATGTCCGTAGTCATACTGATTGCTCAGACCTTACTGTGTGACTACAGCTACTACATAAGACATTGCTTGAGCTATCTGGATTGCTTAAGCAATCTACGTGTGACTACAGCTACTACGCAAGACATTGAGCTATCTGGATTGCTTAAGCAATCTACATGTGACTACAGCTATTACACAAGACATTGCTTGAGCTATCTGGATTGCTTAAGCAATCTACGTGTGACTACAGCTATTCTCTTTGGGAAAGCAGAGTGTGAAGCTGAAAAAAGGGAAACCAACCGTCTGGGCTGCCAGAGTCGTGGTTGGGAGGCCAATGAGCATTGTGTGAAACCCACTTGCCCGCTGTTAGCCACTCAGAATTCAGTGGCACGTGTATGTAAATATTCGCTGGTAGATCTTGAGCCCTAATATAGACTGGATTGCAGCCTGCCACTGTAGCATCAGCTTTCCATCTCCGGGCCATACACACGATTGTCTAGTAATGCATCGAAGACTTCTAAGCCTGGGCGCTGCTTCAACAACAACATAGCTTCTTTTTACAACGTTCTCCTAATCAGCCATTTCAAACTTGAAAAGCCGATTTTATAAGGATTTTACCAGGATTCAAATATGTTGCGCACTGAAAAGTTAAAAAAATTGGCAAACAAATAGTTGTATCTTCCTGATGGAATAAAATACAGTCAACATATTTCACATCCCTGCAGGTAGACAATCACTTTCGACTAGTCAACTCAAAAAATATATTTAATGAATTCTATTGCAGGCGGTCCCGTTAAATTAAAACTTACCTCTACAACATAAACGTGTCCAACAAAACAAAACATAAACACACACAAAAAACAAACAAGCAACTAGACAAACAAATGACAGTCCAATCCAGTCGCAGCTCTGCAGCCAGAGTGAAAAAAAAAAATGATAACAGCTAGAGCAGATGTCTAATTAAACAAAATCAAATACCATTTAAAAGGGAGAACTTTTTCCGGTGATCGGGTTCGATAATAATCCTTCTCAGCAAACTGTCTGCTCAATCCAAAATCAGAAATCTTCACTTTTGTGATAGATGAGACAAGTATATTACGCGTAGCTAGATCACGGTGAACAATGCCTTCCATTTGCTGGAAAAGAAAAGTTACCAATAAAATGAAAAAGAAGAGTAATTTTCACGAAATTTGACGACAAACACTAGATCAGGACATTTTTCGTCAGAATTAATCCTTCTAAAGATCTTTCAAATTAGGATAAAAAACTGTTCTTCCAACCAGTGGTCTGGATTGCTGAAAGGAAATAGAGTTACTTATGCCCAATTTTCACGGATTTTGTGGCAAATTTGCTTACCTCTGCAGTATCTTAACTCAATAGGTCAAAGAAAATTGTCTTGTAAACTGCTCGCTACATATCATATCAACAGCATATCAACTAACAAGCCAAGAATTAAATCTTTCTGACTTGCAACATTTTCAAACATAAGTAGTGATAAACTAAAGACTTACAACAACAAATTACAAAGCAAAAATCAACGTTTATGAAATATTTCGAATAATTATTAAAATTGGCCAGTTGCAGGGGTAAAGTGCTGCCTAACGCAGGCGGGGGTGGGGGTGGGGGTGGGGGTGGGGCTACTAGCCCCCCCCCCCTTCCACATTTTTGCTTATTGCTCCGGAACCGCTGAAGCAAAAGCCGTGAAACTTGGTGACTTTGTCGGAAATTTATCTGAGAGGATTTTGGCCATTAAGAACATTTTCCTGGTACCTGCCGTCCGCTGACGTCAGCATTTTTCTTCAGGGGTTATGGTAAAACATTGCCATCATTTCTCCGGCATAATCGCAGCTTTTACCCACATTTGCCACTTATTTCTGAGTCATCACTACTATTTACAACTTCCCTAACCTTCTAAATGCCTGACAACTTGTCATAATCCATTTTCAGACGTATTTTCAAATTTCGGGAATTTTCCAAGCTGAGGCAGGGGTCTTTAAAATATGATGCCGTATGCATAATTAATGAAACCTGCTGATATTTTACCACTAAAGTGTGCACAATACCATGGATTACATTCCTTCCAAGATTCGTGGTTGCTGCCTTACTATAACTGAAGTTACGGATCTGAGAAGCCAAAAAAAGGCGGGGCTGGTAGGGTTAAGAGTCGTACGCAAGCTAAACGAGAGTTTTCCAGATATGCAACACAGGCTTCACAACATTCGCCTCTGGATACACAAACAGCCTCGTTCTCAATCAGGACGTGGTGATCTTTTATACCAAAATTTACAGAAACAGATTTGCACAGAACTATTATTTGCTCCGAAATTTCAAGCCAAAAGCGGCACAAATTTAATGGACAGATCTCAAAATAGGTTAGAAAAATCCAAAAATTGGATACTTTTGGCCATAAACGGCCACATCCAAGCTTAACGAGGATTTTTCTAGAAATGAAACATGCTTGATAACATAAGAAGAAATGCCCAAATGACTGCACAGAAACAACAAAAAACTGACAAAGCATTCTTGAAATATCTTTAAAAAAACAAGTCAAAGAATTTTCGTGGACTCTCGCAGACTTAATTGAAAATCTTTGTTAGGTCAAAGAAATAACAACACTTGAGGCATAAGATTCACGCCACAATTGACAAATAATTGATGAAGCACTCCTGAAATATTTTGAAAGACCATGAAAATAGCCATTATAGATGTTAATTGCCACAGTACCCTGCGCAACATACTCTCAAGATAAAACAGATGGGTCATAGCATAAGTTATGTTGCCTGTAAGATTCACGCCAAAAATGACGAAAAACGGATGAACCGTTTTTAACATATTACTTGGAAAAACCCTGAAGATACCTATTTTCAGATATAAATTACCATCTGCAAGCCTGACGAGATTTTCTCCAGACATGGCACATGCTTCATAACATGTGCATAGTGGCTCCAAATATTCACATATAAAATGGCAACGAACAGATGAACCATTCATGACAGATACGGAAAAAAATTTTGGACGTAAATTGCCACCCGCAAGCCAAACGAGATTTTTCAGGAGACATGGCATATGGTTCCAAACTTGCGTAGAGTTGCTCCTAATATTGAAGCCAAAAATTACAACAATCGGATGAACAGTTTTTGACATACTTGGAAAAAAGCATGAAAAACACTTTAGATGTAAATTGTCACCTGCAAGCCAAAAGAGCTTTCCCAGAGACATGGCGCATGGTTAATAGCATGCATACAGTTGCCCCAAATATTCACACCAAAAACAGCAATGAACAGATCAACCTTTTATGACAGGAGTTTTTCCAGATATGACACATGGTCCACATAATAACTTCTATTGCCCCGCAATTTCAAACCAAAAACTACAAAAAAATAATGCACAGATTTTAAAATATTCTTAAAAAACCCTAAAAACGGCCATCTTGGGGCATAAATTGCCACCTGCAAGCTGAACAAAATAAATTTTCAAAATTCTGGCCTCATCATTTTTCCTCAATTACGGATTCTCACCATCATACCCAATTTAAAAAAAATTCATTGAGCGGTTATTCCGGAAAAAGCGTTGGCGACGGATGGAACGACGGAAGAACAGACAGACCTCATTTTATAGGACTCTTCCGCTATAGTGGGACTCTAAAAAGCCACACCTTTGCAGGGTTAAAGGGGAACAATGGTCAAAAATGAAATTTTAACAGATGATACAGCACAACAAAACATGGGATTTCCCATCAACCTTACAACAAAAGCTTGCTTAGTTCTGTAGATATTTGCTCTCAAAGTCAAGCATCTACCATCTTGATTTTTCATAATGCCGTCAGAGTCCGTCGGTAAGCATTGCAATTTCCTTAGTTACATAAAACCTTATGTTACTTTCTTTATTGAATCTTAAACATAATGCTTAGGTTTATGATAAAATTAAAGAGACAACTCTATACAATTATTCAATGTTGAGTATTTTGGAAACAAATTTAGATAAGTTGAGTGTGACGCCAGTGACATCATGCATAATTAGTGGAAAGATGGTAGCTGCTAGACTTTGGGACTAAATATCTCCGGGACTACACAAACTTTTGTTATGAAATAAAACTGTGTGTCATATTTTGTTGAGCTCTATCATTTGTTAAAATTTCATTTTTGACCATTGTTCCCCTTTAAGTCACAAACAGCCATAAGAGAGATGATGAAGTGGAAATATTACATTTTAGCAATCTCAGAGTATTTGGTGGCACATCTGGTATAAAATGTTAATGGCCTTGCTGATCTTATTAGAGAGCTCACTGATGTTGTGGGTCCAACTCAGAGTTGAGTCCATCACTATTATCACCAGATACTTTACTTTACTGGCTGCCGGCAGCTTTTTCCCCTCCGGTTCTTAAGACCAGACTTAAATGAGAGGAATTCAGATTTAGTTGTACTTCATGATAAGCAGAACAAACAGAGCAAATCAAATATATTACACTTTCCAAATGATATAGGTTTACACATTTGCATAATGAAGGAGAACTGGACATTCGTGTGGTCTGATAACCGATGTGTTAATGAGCGAATATCGAAAGTCATTTATATGCAGTATAGTAAGAACAAGAAAAAGCCTAAGATGAATACTTGTGGAACACCACAATACAAATTGTCGATGATAATAATAAATATGATTCAAGCAAGGACCTCGCATTCCAAAACAGACATTTGTCTGAGCAAAATTTCTGTGTGGGAGGATTTCGGAAAGTCTAGAAAGATACCACATGCAACATTGTTCTTATCAATTCGTTCTCTTATTGTTTCTGTGACACTAATGGGAACATGCCCAGTTGAACGCCTATTTCAAAATCCGAACTGGTAGTCACATAGTAATTAATATTGGCAAAGAGAGCGTCTTATTTTCTCACACATATCCTTTTCAAAACCTTACTGAGGTTGGACAAGAGAGAGAAAGGTCTATAATTTGTGCATTTATCAACCTCACCCGACTAATGATAGATTCTTACACTGGCGAATTTTAGCAAAGATTGAATATCTCTGGACTAAAACTATTTTTTCAGGATATAAGAGAACGGGATGGATACATGGGTGGCACAAGTTTTTAAAAAATCAGTTGGAACACATGGAACACCATTTCTACCACATACCTTATTGGGGCATAAGTCAACTAAAGATCAGATATTTCTGTTGGTGTGGAAGGCTCTAGAAACACAGAATTCGCAACAGGGGAAGACATATATGTGACCTTTTCGTTGTTAACTCTTGAAATAACGCGTTCTCGTACGAGAAATCGCGTTGCAATGGAGGTTGTTATGAACGCGTTATTTCAGGAAT
>JAOBRC010572009.1:0-11105 GCA_027575255.1 Scolionema suvaense | reverse complement strand
AATTAATTATGCATGCGTACATAATTAGTATAGTATTTATGACGTAGGCTGTGACTTCTTTCACCGAACAACAACCCAAAATAAGCTCTTGGCTTTTCACCTGTTTTGCTGCAATCAATTATGCATCTTGTGATGTCCTGTTTAGAGAAATCTTTTATGTACTTGCATAATATGTCATTGAAAAAATAGTACGTTTGAAGGAAAAATACTTCAAAGATGCACAATCGGTATGCACAATTGCTGTATTAGATCAGCTTTGTAGTTGAGGTTGGGAATGTGAAAATGTGCACTGTATTCCTTCGAGACACCGTGCATAGAAAGTGCTTTCCCCTTGAACTTGTCATGTTATGCAGTGAGAATTCCCTTGCTGTTTGTGAAAAGCTACTTACGACGCTAGGCTGCAATATGGTCGACGGCTTAGCAGCAACCTTAAATTTGCTGCTGACAAAAGTGAGAGGGCTCCATACCTCCATGTCCATAACATTTTGGCTTCATAGCTTAAAAAGTATTGAGCAACCACTAGCAGCTTTAAAGCTTGTATTGGTATTTTTACTTTGCAACCCGAAGTTAAAATCGAAAATAAGGGTGCCTACAGAAGATTGTGTGGAGATCAATGAATTCAAAGATGTTCTCAATATTGATCTGAAATTTTAGTCATGTTGTCAAATTGAAAATGCAGTGGCTTCTGAAGCACTTCGTCTGGAGAAACTGGTAAAGTGTCAGGTTTACAAATTGACATTGGGGTTTCCCCGGTTCTACTTGCTTCAAAGTCTCGAATGGAATACCAATTTGAACAAAATCGCAATGTCAATGTCATTATGTCCGTTTGCGTAAGCCCTCTACTGTTTGCTCTGGGATTTTGACTCAAACTGCCAATAATGAGCAAGCCCTAGTCAACTCATTGTACATTTTTTTCTGATCAAATTTGTATTTTGAAATGTATATGTATAGAGGTAATGATCCTAGGATCAGGTATATTTAGGTCTAGAGTTTGGAAATTGTGGATCTTATAGATTCGCTTAATAATATTTTTCTGTTGGGAGGGACGCCAACATGATGGACATTAAGAATATACAGCCATGTGTTTGAAGGATATAATCTTCAGAAATTCGAACAAATTCAATTCAGTAGGTACTGTTACCACTTGAAGGCTTGTTCTCTTTGTATGCTGTTGCCTTCTTCTCTTCTTTTCAATTGTGCTATATATTACTCTAGGTGGTAACCAAGCAACCAGGCTTCCATTCTGAACGCTACATTTGGCCTGTTGGTTACAGAAGTTCTCGTCTCTACCCCAGCATGACAGACCCAGAGCACCGAGTACAGTACTATTGTGCTATCAAGCATGGTGGCAGCGATCCAACGGTTTGTATACATAATGTACATTTTTATACAGTGCTGTATATTGCCGCTCAGATCATATCTGCTAAAATTTGTTGTGTTTCCCGAGGAATACGTTGCTGGAAATCTGTTTTCACTTATTGCAAACACTAGCTATAGCATGGAACTATCTTGGAATCAGTTGTTTTAGTGATGTCTTGATTAACCATTTCAGGTTCAATCCAAATGCTGCCTGCATTCTCATGAGCATAGGTACTTTCATTAGTGCTTCTAGAAAACCTTCGCCGTTTAATCTTTCTAAAATGTGTACATCTATTACTCATCAAAACTGGGTCTCTGCTGGCATGTGTTTTATGCATTTGTTTTTGTTGTTTCATTTGTTCATGTACAGTTTGAGATCATCCCTGAAGATGAGCCTGACAAGCCGATAACTGCTGTCACCGCTACAGCCTGTCATTGCATCATACTGAAGAGACTTAACAAAGCTCGTGGCAAAGATGCTACAAACACAGGTTCTGGTCCCGAATTCTTTGGCTTTTCGCATTCTACTATTCAATACTTGATTCAGTGTTTACCTGGTGCAGATTTGTGTGAAAAATATCAACCTGTCAAGTTCGACCTGCCCATCAAGGAACAAGGTGCGCCAATATTGTTTAGGTCGTTATTTTGCCTAGTTTTGAACCGTTTTCCCAATGTATAAGTGTGATAATATTTTCTATGGTAACACATTTTACCTGCCTGTGAAATGTGATCAATTTGATCAATGATGTCAGTCATATTTAGTACGAATGCTATATGTTGGAAGAAAATTGTCAGACAACGCCTGCACTGTGTTATCATTTCTGCTGACTCAAGTGCACTTGCACCAGAACTGACGCTCATATATGATGTGTTAACTTTGAGAGGTAAGGTCAAGCAGCCAGCAGCTAATATTGACTGGAAAAGTAATGACGTAGTGACTGCTAGGTATGATGTGTTGGGAAGTATATTACGAGTTCATTTCATTCGTAGTAACTCGCTCCACCACAATTCTGTCATGAAGGAAATTGAAATTTGAAGATCATGATTTGAGCGACAGTGAATCGGATTTCGGAGTGAAATGTGAGAATGTGGCTTTCTTTCCCAAAGCTAATTACTTGCAATCATATGTATATCAAATGGTTTGTGCAACTTACGCAAATTTTGAAAGAAGCTGTTTTGAAATTCGAAAGTATTGGAATGGGGCAAAATTGCAGAATTTCCTATGTGTATTGTACTCACAACCCTGGAAATGGAATACATCTAATTAAACATTACAATGCGATCATCCACTTTATCGGTCAATGTCATTGTTTGTCAGCATTAGCTCCTTTCATAAATGATGATATCATGCCTAACTTAGCGTCAGATGACAATTTTTTTTGTATTCCTGAAGTCCTTAACCCTAAGCCCCGTGGGGGTCTTTTTTTTTTGCCCGCATGACGTTTGATTGCGTATAGTGCTACTTAAATCCAGATTTGAGGCTAGCCGTTTTACGACTTTTTGGGACCTTTAATGATCTCCAAAAAAAATAACATGAAATTCTTTTATTGTTTGTCCATAACGATGACACATCAATTTGTATGGTGACTATGGCAACCCCGAGGGGGGATCATTTTTGCCGCAGCTCTCTGTAATTTGCTCGAATTAAATGTTGGGATTTCACTAAAAACATGTAAAAGATATTGCAGTGTGCTAGAGAACACCAAAAACCAGCATAAAAGACCTGTTCCAGCTGCAGAATTCCAGGAAATTGATTTTTGGACTTCATCATTTGTGAAAGAGTCCTGTAAAATGAAGTCCGTCCGTCCGTCTGTTCGTCCTTCCGTCCTTCCATCCGTCACCAATGCATTTTCCCTGATAACTGCTCATGAATTTTTCTGAAATTTGGTGTGAAAGTGACAATTCGTAATTGAGAAAAAGTGATGGAGCCGGATGGAATGCGTTGCAGAGATCTCCCTGGCAGAAAAACTGAAAGTGGTGCGAAGCACTAACAGGTCTGCAGGAGTGCCAGGAAAATGGTTTAATTTCTTATCAACAGGTCTGCAGCTGGAGCAAGTGGCATGGGAAGTAGACCATGGAGGTAAAATATACGAAAAAAATTTTTCCCGCAAGGCGGTTTGGTTGCACACCTTGAACCGGGATAGCGGAAACTAGAATGTATTTATAGCAGCGTTTCTACGCATGCGGTGAACCAGTTGCTATGTCTTCGGAAAATCTCGTTTGGCTTGCATGTGGCAATTTACGTCCAAAAACGGCGATTGTCAGGGTTTTTTTCCCACGTATGTCATGAAGGGTTAATCTGTTTATTGTTATTTTTGGTGTGAATATGTGAGGCAACGCATGTTATGAACCATTTGCCATGTCTCCAGTACAATCTCGTTTGGCTTGCAGGTAGCAATTTATGCCAAAAAATGATGTTTTTCATTGTTTTTTTCCAAATAAGTCAAAAACAGTTCATTTGATTCTTGTCATTCTTGGTGTGCATATTAAGGCCAACTCTACACATGTGGTGAACCATTTGTCTTCGGAAAGTCTGGTTTAGCTAGCAGGTGGCAATTTGCATCGAAAAAAGGCGTTTTTCATGGGTTTTGATCCAAAGATCAAAAACTTTTCATCTGATTCTTGTCATTTTTGGTTTGAACATTAGTGCAACTCTAGGCATGTTTTGAGCCCAATGCCATGTCTCCTGACAAACTGGTTTGGCTTGCGAGTGGCAATTTATGTCCAAAAATGGTGGTTTTCAGGGTTTTTTGTCAGTTTTGGTGTGTTTCATAGGGGTCTCTCTCTGCCTATGTTATGAATCATGTGCCGTGTCTGAGGAAAATCTTGTTATGGTTGTGGGTGATAATTGATCACCGAAAATGGCTATTTTCAGGTTTTTTCCAAAAGTGTCAATGAATGGTTTATCTTTTCATTTTTGGCGTGGATCTTAGGGGCAACAAATCATATGTTGTGACCCATGCTTAATATCTTGGGAATATGTTGTTTCTTCAGCATGCGGGTGGCATTTTTTGTTGATACTGGCTGTTTTAGGGTTTTTTCATAATGTTTCAAGCACACTTCACTATGTTTTCATGATTTTGGTGCAAATCTTATGGCCTACGTGTTATTCTCTTCTTTGATCTGACACGGAGATTCTCAATTAAGTTTGTGGGAGTCCACTAATTATGTGACTTGTTCTACTTTATCACCACTTTGAGTAGTCCAACCTAGTCACGAAATCACAGCATCACAAATAAGTTGCTGTATTTCGATTGTTAGATGTACATATTATGGAGCTTTATTTTGTCAACATGCAAACTTGGTATGTTGAAGAACATGTACACCAAGTTTTACCACAGCAACTGCCCTGCGTTAGATTTGGGAGGTATTTTTAGGGCCGAAGGCAAAAATGATCCCTCCTCTGAGTTTAATTACGCCCTATGCACATATACTTCACGATAAAAACATGTTTAAACGTTTCAGAGGAAATTGTTGAAACTGCCAATCCACCATTAAGTCTAATTCGGGTCAAACTTCAAATAAACCAAACGCAGGGTTGCCACATAACCTGGAAAACCTGGAAAAACAAGGTTTTTAGAAAAACTCAGGGAAAGCCTGGAAAACTCATGGAAATTTACGAATTTTTGCTTTAACCCAGGGAAAACTCAGGGAATTTTTTTCAACATTCACAAAAGCGATGCCTTGGGTTTTTGCAATTCTGATTATCGTAGTGATATGTAGTGCGCGTTTACTTACGATACGAAGTCAGTGCAATATGTCAACTTTCTTGTGTATTGTTTCATTTTGGTCTAAGTTTATCTCCCGACTCTTCTACGCCTGCTGGTCAGGCCACTGCTCCGAGTGCTCGGACTAGGGAAAAATGAAAGCTGTGCTCTTTGCCAACTGAGGAAACACGTGTTATGCGAATGCAACATTGCAGGCACTGGGTGCATTTGATCTCCTGAGTTGCAATCTTAACGTAGAAACATTGTTGTCCGCAATCGCTAAAGCAATAGTGCTTCTAAATTTACCCCGTCTCTCGAGATTTGAGAGCCATAACCAGGTTGACTCTTCCTTTCAAAGCTCTGAATTCAATTTCAATGAGCAGCAAGATATTGCTCAAGTTCTTCTGTTAGTGCTTAACTACGTGCAAGATACATCGATATCTGCAGTTGCTATTTTCAATGTAACCGTGTGCGATCTTATTAAATGCGATACATGCCTGACTTTCTGCATCCGAAGAAGGCTGTGATACTGTGCCACTTCCTGTGACCCATTCGATAGATTCTTAATTGACATTAGAGTTAAATTTCGGTCTGGTACTAATGATTGGTTCTGCCCTTCATGCAAGAATCTTTGCTCCAGCACTAAAGAGATATCCTTTTGGGAAAGTGCTGTTTTTGCATCTAAACAGGTTTAGAGTCACTGGTGATACATTCTCCAAGGTTGCAAGGCACATGTCGTGTCTGTCCTCTGGACAAAGATGTATCCATCAAGAGAACATTCTATATCTTGTTTTCACAGTTGATTATCCTTGACATTGTTTCCGGCGGCCATTACTTTGCATATACTCAGTGTCCAGACACTGGAATCTAGCTAATGTGCAATGGTGCGGCAGTAGTTAAGACCAGCCATGGTGCCCCCCCTGCTTCCTGAGGTGGGTTGGGGGGCTGACCTAGTTTTTGGAATCTCGTTTTAGTGGGAAGTTGCAGATTTTTCAGGGGTGAGTCCAGGCACTAGCCGTACTAAGCTACTATGAAGTAATTTTTAAGGGTGATCCAACTAGTTGGCTTAAACTTTTCTGCCTGCGGCAGGCTAGTGTTCTTTTGCAAGTGTATTATGTAATGTTGTATGTGTTTCTGATTAACAATTGAGTTAATGTTCGTTCGCTTTCGTAAATGACAGCCTCAGCATATACAAAGTCATCGGGTGAGGTTAACTTCATCTTTTGGGGTTAGACCCCCAGTGCCCACTATGCGAACATATCCAGTGTGTATCTGTAACAACATTTCGTATGTTCTCTTCTATGCCCAGTCGGACTGGTTCTTGTGTTGTGGGATTTTGTTGAAATTTACATAAATTGTAAATATTTAACTGCTGAGAATGCAATATTTAAATGTTTTTTGTTTTGTTCTGTTTTTTTTTCCTTTTTTTGACAATTTCCTGTTCATTTAGTATTTTTGTGTGCTTTGTTGTTAAATAAGTTCGTGTAGGTAGTTTTGAAAAACGTTTGACCCGTACTTGATCAGAGGAACCTTAATGTTTCATTGTTTCTAAAATGAACACCTAAAAAAGCTGTTTGTGGTAGTCAATTTAAAAATATGGAATTTGGGCTAACATATAACTGTTTAGTGTCTTTTGGCTTCTGATTCTCTCTCTATTTAAGTGAAGGGCCATGATAAATTGCATTACTGGAAAGGTTTTAGTCATGCTGTCGGTGGCAGTATGAGCCCAGCGACCATTTTTATGGTATTCTGTTTGCGCAATTGATGTAGAGTGGTCAGAGTCAAGGAAATATATCCCAGCAGCGCATATTCTAGGAGGACAGGGTATGCATTCGATTTCCTGAAAAAGGGCAGCATTTACAGCTGGTTTATTACAGAATTATATTGTTTTAAATCAAGAGGGGCAAGCTGTTGTGATCGATAGTCGATAGCAACATATAGTGCTGAAATAATCTCTGCCCAGGGAAATTTTGTACTACACTTGAAGAAAACTCGGGTAAGTTTTACTCCAAAGCTTGGGAGAAATCAGTTCTGCTCAGGGAAAACTCATGGACATTTTACGGCAGACTCAGGGAAACATGAGTTCTACTCTGGGAGAACTCAGGGAAATTTGTTTTGAATTTTCTGTGGCAACCATGAAACGGGGCTTGAAAGTTTTTTTGATTTTTTCTCTTAATTTTTGTTCAGGAAACTTCATGTATCTAGGCTGTAGTAATATGGATACTCAATGTCTTTCAACTTAAAACGCAACAAGGCTTGAAAATTGTAGAATGCTTTCGCAGGGAGCTTCATGTATCTTGGGTGTAGTACTCTGAAAATGTAACTGTTTTCGTCCTAATTTAGACGTTGTTTCTTAAAGGGGAACTAAGGTCAAAAATGCAATTTTAGTAGATGGTAGAGCTCATTCCAATATAACATACAGTTTTTATTGCTGCTATAGTTCAGGAGATATGGAGTTCTAAAGTTCAGTAGCTAGAATCTTGCCACTAATTATGCATGATGTCATGTGGGTACAACTCAAATTATCCAAACTTCATAACCAAAATACTCAAAATTAAAGTCCATGTTCCATTTTTCAACAAAAGGTGATGATATGTAGCAGGTCTATTTGAAAAAATAAACGTAGCAATTTAGTAGCTAAGAAAATAGTGGTACTTAGCAACGTACCCGTATGGAATCATCGAAGATCAAGATGGTATATCTCGAAAACTACATAAGCTTTCATCATGAAATAAAAACTGGAAGTCATGTTTTATTGTGCTCCATCATCTAATAAAATTTCATTTTTGACCTTAGTTCCCCTTGAACCACATTGTAGAAGGGCTCAACGAAATAGTAGGAAACTAGAAGTCTGTGCGTCACATTTAACCACTTGTGTTTTGAAGCCTGATTTATGCTTAACTTGTAGAGGGCGATGGCACGCTATCTGAAGACAATCTGCCTAGACTAGACTTACTTGATCGATCTGTGTTGGAACTGCCGCAGCCAAGGGAAAGATGAACTAATTGGTATGTTATTTCGGTTTGTATAAATGATTGCATGTTACCCTGCTAGAAACTTTGTCGACATGTTTCCTGACTTGATCGTATGAATTCTCCTACCTTGCATGTGCGCTCAGGTTTGTTTCAAGATAGGCTTTTTACTTTTCTTGTTCACAATTTTGGTCTCAAGTTTGTTCTGCTTTGGGAATTTTTCGGATTTGGTGAAAGAATTGGTACACATTAATTCTCAGGACTACATGAAATTAGTAGCATTTGCCTTAGAGAAATCGGTATTGCACTGTGTATTTTCCATTTTGATACGAAATTTGTGTTATTGAACTTATCTACTTTAAGGAAACTACCTTTAGGAAATTAATTTTCATGGGAATTTATTTTTAATGAAAATTTCTCTGGAGCTTATTTTTCATTTGTAGGGAAGTAGGACATTTTACAGGAATATTTTCATCAGAAGACAACTACCGTAAATTTGTATTTAGTTTTGTCAACTTTAGTCAGGTTTTTGGACTCCCGCTTTAGCGGAAGAGTCTTATAAAATGAGGCTGTCCGTCTTTCTATCTGTCTATCATCCGTCACAAACGCATTTTCCCAGATAACCACCCAATGGATTTTTCTGAAATTTGGCGTGAAGGTGACAATTTGTGGTCGAAGAAAAGTGATGGAGCCGGAATTTGGAAAAAAAATTATTGTTCGGCTTGCAAGTAGCAATTTATGCCCCGAAATGGCCTTTGTGTTTTTTTTTGAAAATAATTCTTGATCCATTCGTTACTTTTTTGTAATTTTTGGTGTGAGAGTCTAGAGCAATGTCAGTGTTCCGCTAATTGGCGGAATTCCGCGAATTTTTTCTGTCTTTCGCTAAAATTTCCGTGAATTTCTGGGCTATTCTTTACTTGTGTTGGCTGTGAGTCTTCCTAGGCAATAACTCGATCAGGAAATAAATTTATGGGGCATCAGCATATTACATGATTATCTCCAGCTATTTCAGAAACACAAAACTGCTCTAAATATAGAAATATTAGTATTGATCGCGGTTTCTATTTAATGCCCTTTGTCTCAGATGCTTATGGTTTTGCCAAGTAAGGATGAGGATCATTAGATACTTGGCTGAAGATCTTGTGACTATGAATTATTGAGGCATAGTGCTTTTAAAGGGACGGGATCTGACAGAACCGTTGAAGATACGAACTTTGAGATATTTTATTCAAAATAACAGTATTGCCTCCAGGACTCTAAACCTAAAGTATTTCAGCTATAGGAACTACCAAATGAAAGATATCTTCATCTTGACGCTCAATTCTTGAATTTCGTTTTCCGCCCCTAAATTCCTATCCTGTTCAAAACCTTATGATTTCAATTTGCCGAAATGTACGAATATTATGTGAGTGAGTGAGATACAAAAGTATGAGACTTACATTATGGTTGTTTTTACGTTGAATAGAACTAATATTGCTCAAAATATTAACTTTTATTTTCAGACGGACAGGGGCTCAGTAAAACCTGGCGCTAAGTGATAGTTAAGCGATGAGCAGAGCGCGAATCTACAATTTATGTTCAGACGCCTGTCGGATACTGTCCATTTAAGTTCATTGAAACACAGATTTCAAGGAACATTCTGGCAAAAAGGTTCATCATTAATTATTTCCCATGAACATGCTTTGCATCACTTCTTATTTCAAGTTATAAAATTATGGCTTTACCTGGCATTTTTTCCTTTCACACTGTTTTCAAGTGCCGCCGAAGAGCATTCTGCCGTGACTCGAAACTTAAAAAAATTAACCACATTGTAAGCATGAAGGAACCCTGAAACCATAGAAAATGTGGGCATAATTGAGACTGAGGTGAAATTATCTAATGCTTATTGAAAATGGTGGATGACAGTTGGTAGGCGGGAAGAAGCATGGACTGTTGTCTATTATGTTCTGTTTGATGTACATGCACGTAAAACAGGGGGAAAGTATCACCTTTGGCATGAGAGCACTTGGTTGTGCATCATTTAGTGTTCCCATTTTAGCTTTGTTTTTGCGTGTTTCATCTAAAATGCGTTTCTCTGAAGCTTCAATGACTGACTCACCCTTGTAGTCAGTCAATCGAAAAGTCTATTTCCCTTCCTCCTCGAGTTTACAAGCATTGTTAGTGCTGTCGAGTTTTTCGGGATCAGCATTGGTGCCAAGGGAGGAAAGAACACCTTCACCAACCTTGTCTAGAGCTTGAACCTCCGTGATTCGGTAAAGATATCTGGATGCTTGATTTGGGGTTCCAGGTGATACAGGGGTACTATTATTTGTTCGAATTTTCCACTAATTTGTAACTAGGCCGCTGACATGCCTGTTTAGTATGCGTCATGCGTTGTACATGTTTTTTTATAAGTATAACGCTTATAAGCATATTTAGGCTCGGCTTCAGTCAAAAGTTTTTCAGTCTCAAGTAATGAAATACTTCACTTAACTTCATGCCTGTAACATTATTATCGCAACAGTGGCTCTTTATTACCAATTTTGTGCGTTTCTTCCATCCCATGCCAGAGGTATATTTGTTTTTTATAGTAACATAAACAAGAAACAGACGACTTGCAAGAACATGAAAGTTTGAATTTGAATAATAAGCATATACTATGCATATTTCGAGCTTTCATTCCACAGGACCTTAAGCATATCCGAGCCTGGTCCTGAAAATCAATGTGCTTACAAAAAAACATTTATCTGAGAAAACTCTGGTTTGGCTTGGCTGTGGTCGTTTTTGTCCAAAAAGGGCTATTTTATGGCTCTTAAAATTTATTTCTTGATCCATTCATTACTTTTTTGTAATTTTGGTGTGAAAGTTTAGAGCAATGATTGTTTTAGTCATGATGTGTCTTGCGTCGTATCTGAAAAATCAATATGCTTATAAAAAAAACATGTATCTGGAAAACTCTCGTTTGGCTTAGCTGTCATCATTTGTGACCAAAAGGGGCTATTTTATGGCTCTTAACCCTATTTAGGGGGGGGAGGTATATTTACCTCCCCCTCCGAAAATTTTCGATAACTTTTGAACGGCTGCACAT
>JAOBRC010572008.1:0-18176 GCA_027575255.1 Scolionema suvaense | reverse complement strand
CTTAGTAACACAAAACCTTATGTTATTTTCTTTATTGGATCTGAAACATATTGCTTAGGTTTATGATGAAATGAAAGGGACAACCCTTTAGAATAATTAAATATGGAGTAGTTTGGAAATAAAATGAAGATAATTTGAGTGTGGCACCAGTGACATCATGCATAGTCAGTGGCAAGATGGTAGCTTCTAGACTTTAGGGCTAAATATCTCCGGAACTACACAAGCTTATGCCATGCAATAAAAACTGTGTGTCATGTTTTGTTGAGCTCTATCATCTGCTAAAATTTCATATTTGACCATTGTTCCCCTTTAACCCTCCATTCATGCAGGAGGTATTTCCAAACATCGAAGCAGCATACAAACTCAGAAATAGATCGAATGTAAAATCCAACAATCTGTGGACTAACAGGTATGGTCTGAATTCAATTTCATATAGAGGCGGAAAACTATAGGATGGCATTCCTTTAGAAGTTCGGAAGTCAGAAACTTTAGAAGAGTTTAAAACCAAAATAAGGAAGTGGAGACCGGTCGCATGTACTTGTACACTGTGCAAAAAATATGTTTCAGGTCTTGGATTTATTTAGGTGCTTGTTCTTCTGAAGCCACCTCTGCTTAAGATACTAAAATTGCTCTTTATATTTTACATTCACTTATTCCACGCATGTCTATGACTTTTATGATGAAAAGTTTATTCCGACTGTTGCAATAAATGTATTTTACGCGATATTTTATCTTTGACGAATGTATTTTATGCATAGAGATTTTTAAACATAGTTGGCATGAATAGCCTAGTTTGGCAATGTTGTAAATTATGGCTGTACAGTATATTTAACGTCAACTTCAAAGAAAGTGATAATAATAATAATAATAAGTGTTATAAAATAGTCAAATCTAACCAAATTTTCTGGGCCCTTCACCAAGTCAGATGACCTTTTTACAGGACCAACGTGCAGTAACTTCACCATAGTTCCTGCAGGGTGAAGGGACACGCTAGTTAATGTGGTCGCCGCCCTGCTTTTTTCAAAAACCACAACAGCCACACCCAAACCAATAGCACGTATTTATTTGGAAATTATTAAAGTTTTAAACTGTGCATGGATTTGTAAGCAATTATTGCGTAACTAATGTTGACATCAGCATAATTACCGTTGGTTGGTAATTTTTCTCATTAAGGATGCAAAATTCCAAAGTCCTTTAGAATTTATTCTGACTGATCAAAAATGTTCCAAGTAGTGTAGATTACTTATTTAGGATATAAAATCTTGTTTTAGACCGAAATTTTCAGATTATTGCAGAAAAACAGCACTTTTACTATAGATATGTCTGTCGTTTTTCCGTAAATCAGGGTGCCATGGAGCAAAAGTTTTAATAAATTTTGGCCGGAAATGCATTTTCCGACGATCTGGAGGATGAAAAATCCCAATTTTTTTCCTCCGCCGCCTACCATGGGGGCGCATCCAGGTGAAACAGCACACCTGTTCCCTCAACGGTATCTATGCACGCCACACATACGAATGTTACCTTGCCAGATGGTTCCTTAAATCAGGGTCATGTAATCAATTTGTGGGCGGCACCAACAAATAAACTCATCCACAGCAAATAGGGTTAAGGGTCTGGTCATATGCAAACAAGCCATCAGACGCTGGTTTTGTTGTGAGTGTACTTAACATATCCATAAGATCATACAATCATAGCATATGCATGGCTGAGTTAAGATAGAACTCGGTCTAGACGCTAAACCGAAAACGCTGAAGAGCTGCCACTTTAGGGCTTTTATTAGAATTATACTAGGGACTTCCAGGAAAAACTTCAAGGTTACACCCCCCCACGGGTCGGGAGATATAGGCAAATTCTGGAAGGCCACTGACAGCAAAAAATTTAACAAAAATCGTGATTTTTGCACGTTTTTACTACAATTTTTAACTAAACACAGCAAAAATGGCAGTTTAAACACATAAAACATGTCTCAAGTTGCTCTAGGAACAATCTTGATGCAAAAAAACACAAAAAAAAATTTTTAAAAAATTTTGGCCCGAAAATCCAGGTGACGTCCCAAAATGTTGACGTCAGCAAAAATTAAAGACGTCATCAGCAATTTTTTACATCACGTGACAGTTTAAAGCCAGCACTATATTGCTGGTAAGTTTTACCCTTATTGGTGCTGATTAAGGTACTTTTTACTAGGGGGGGTGGGTAATTTTACCCCCCGTACCATGAACGTACATAAAAATCCCGTCCCATATAGGGTTAATCCTCTAATTTCGTTTCTGTTAAAATTGCCTCGTAGGGTGCAATACCTGATGCTTTTTGCATTAGCTCAATTTCATGCATCGAGATCTTTTTGCCCAGTGCTATGACTTTTATCGGTCTGTTTGTTGAACGAGGTGGTGTGGCGTTCAACTTGGAGCCAGCACGTGGTACCGTAACCGCTTGAGTACTGGGTACATTACTTATATCCAGCAAATATAATCAATGGTCATGAATGTTTTCTCTCTGACTTAGCTATCCGCCTATCTAGCCTACCTACTGTCCTTCCCTGTTCCTGATGGCCTGGTGCAATCACTGATCATGCATACTACTATATCATCTACTGCTGCTCTTCTTCTATTCCTCATTATCTCTCTCTCTCTCTCTCTCTGATGTCTTGAACTTGGGTTCATATCAGTCCTTTATAAGACTATTGGACCTATATCTTAGTGTTCTTAAAATTACATTGGAATGTGTTCTTGTTTGATGCGTGTTCGTGGGGATTTACCTCTTATTGATTTTGCATCAGTGAGAATGTCGTGTTCTTAATCAAAAACGTTTGTTTTCATCAAATATATTTGTATACAACTTATAATTAGTTTCTTAAAATTTTAGAGATTTTACTAGGAAAAGTTTCTCATTCGGTTTCTTAGAGGAAACGTTTGTGGAGAACATAACGTCAACTCAAACAATGCATCACAGTCATCTTCAAAACCAAAATTTGAAAACCGCTGCAAGAAACATACAGCAATAGTGATTCCTGTGTGACTAGCGTGTTCAGATTTCAAGAAAAAGGCAGTTTATTTGACTTTGCTGAGAAACATACTCTTTTTCTGCACGCAATGCGTTAGGAGTTTATTACCTTTTTTCTCTCCTTTTTGATTTATAGTTAGAGTTTCTTAAATTTTGAGAGGCATTACTACAATCGTGGACAAAAATAGATGAGAAAAATCAGGAGGGCATGTTGACCCCACTCACCCAAGCATCAATGTTGAAAATTAAGGCTGCCAGGGCAGAGTGCATGTGTGAAAGATATCGAAAGTACAAACAACATTGATAAATGGGGGAAGGGGGCTCAATAGACTCTTAACTTTTTCTTATAAACGGGTTTCTTATAAAAAATTTCTAGTCCGGGAAGCGATTGTGCTTTTGTACTAGGCTTTGTGTATTATTTGAAATCTGATCTTTTTTTTCTCTTGGACATTTAGATATTTGTTTTGACTACTAGTTTTATTCATTATGTACTCTCTTTTACACTCTTAATCCTTTTGATCATGATGTGCTTCTCTCTATTCATATGTGATGTGTTTAAAATAGAAGATACTTATCACTTATTGTTTTTTTGCCTTCTTCATTTTCGCTTCATTACTTAGTAACTAATTCATAACTGTATATATTATTCTTTACGCCACTTTCCAATCTATGACATTTTTGTGTTTTGCTTGGCCAGGAAAACATACTTGAGTCTATAATTTTGGATGATTGCTCAAAAAAGAGCTTGCACTGGATCATGATGAAATCCTGATGTAAAGGTGTAATGGGTGACTTACAGATGGCAAACAGTTTGTGTCATTTGTATACAAGTACAAGTAAATTAGAGATACGGACATGTGTAAGTATGGACTTAATATTTTGGATCAAGATGGATTAATATTATTTCTATTCTCAAATGCGACCTACGGAGCTGTTGGCTTGGACTCCAGAGGGAGGAAAAAGATAGATTAACCAAGAAGTTTTATTTCCAGTTTGAGGGTGACGTCAGACCTGTGCCAAAGGATAGCATTTTTCTGTGCTTGGGATAATGAGCTAAGTCAAGGGAATTGTTCTTTATATTGCTGCAATTACTTTTTGTTCCATTGAAAATGCCTGACCACGTTGATTTGTCACTAGGTTCGATTTATTGGAGTCAGGACATTAAAATCTATTGTGGAAAATGCTACTCAACTGAGTATACACAAAGTTACTGAGTTATATGATTCCAGTTCATGTTCAATCAGTCAGATGAAGGCACGATGTGTCTGCGGTTTTCAGCAGGTGTCTTCAGCTTTTGGCAGCCTGGTAAATACAACTAAGTCAGAAGATTGTCGACGTCTAAAACGTGAATGTCGCAATTAGCCGTTTTTACACTGAGACGAAGAATTCGACCAGTCGAGTGGTTCTGAACAGGTGTGAAACTATTCGACCATCTAAATACAGCACGCATAGTTGTGACAGATGGATTGTTTGACCAATCTGCTCGACACTATCTCTGCGTTGAGTCGATGCACAGTTTGAGGAAACAATCCGTCCGTTTGTCGTGTATAAACAGGTCGATGAGTTCTATGAAAACCAGTGCAAAAAACTCCGCGACTGGTGTTTACGTACGATCGTGAAGAAAGCATAGATCTACCCGACCATCTACTCGACTTCTGTTTTTACACTTGTGACCGCAAACTGCTCGTCCAGATAAACTCTTTGTCATCAGTATAAAAACGGCTATTTAGATATAAGCTAAAAGTTGCTTCCGGACTGGAAAATTACTTTGACACATAATTTGAGGCTCGTAGTTCTGACCTATTTTTGCTTAAACCACCGCAGCAAGAGCGACACAACATAATTAACATCATGACAACCACGTTTGCAATCGCAGAGCAAGAAAAAGTTCAAGAAAAATGCATCCTGCTCACACAAAACATTGGTAACTCATCAGTAATTTACGATGAGTCATGTGATGTGGCGTTTTACTTATCCACTGAAAACTGCAAACACCAGCCAAATATGGTTGCACATGCTTTTAACCCCGTTTCTGTCACCTTGTAGCCATTTTCATGAAGAAGAAAGCAGAGACAGGCGGTAAACAGTTCAAATATTAGAAAGACATCCCATTGAAGCAAATCAAACATTCTTTGGGCCATACCAAACCATAATTAAGTATCAACACATGAGCTTGACACCTAAAAAGGCTGAGTTAGCAGCCATGCACAGATTAAGTAAGAAAAGAGGATTGGTTCTTGAAGACATAAACAAAGCAGAAGACATTATGATTACATTAAGGCATTCACTTTGGCAGAGAGGAAGTCAATATGAATCATGAAAAGAATATTGGTTCTATCATGTCCTGAGTGTAACTAACAATATAGAGGCTGACCACATAAAGGTTCCCCCTACCTGCTGAAAACTTGTGTTAGACCAAATTAGTTAGTAACTTTGTTTAGACCTACCCTAGATACCTAGCTAGCATATATGTGTAGCTATATTCTGAGTACAGAAGTGAAAGCCCAGTTGACCGTTTAGAAAAGCAACTTGACATACAAAAGTAACCCGCCCTATGAAACAGAACGAGGGTTTTAATGGATCTAGCTCTGAACTTCAATCAGTCAATCGGCGTCGAAGAAATTAGTGTGCTGGCACTAGTAGCAAGGATAGTGCCTATCTACACTATTCTTAGCTAATTCGTTTTTTATCTTGTCCTCCCACCAATACTTCTCCCCAAATCTTCCTCTTTTGTTTTCCAAACATTACAAACAGCTCTTTCCCTTGCCAACCAACCTCAAGTTTCGCCGCCGCGTTTTAGCAAGATTATGCGAGATCCATATGATAGTGCCAGCGCATGCCCACGAACTATCAAAATATCGATAATCGGAAGAACGCAAATCTCCTCCATTGGTAACTGACCAAGCAAGCAAGCGCATGAGCGCTATAAAATAGGCTATAAAATAAATTCCTCAAATAATTTTTTTCCTTAAGGTATATATACCCTTGGGTATATCCAAGGAAATTTAAACATTTTTAATTTTTCCTTTCAATTTCCTTGCTATATCTAAATCATCTAAATGATTACCTTGATTGAGCAATTCAATTGTGAAAGTGCTCTAGGTGAAGAAAACTCTGAGATTTAAACTGCAAGTATAACTTAAATCTGCTTCTTGTCAGCGCGTCTGCTATGATATCTGACTGCTCACTACTAACTTGGGATCAGGTGTATTCATTCCCCTATACTGGAGCAGCCTCTCGGTCTTAACCGTGTCATGGAAAGGAATGCTCTTTTCTCGCCCAGGATCAGGTCCTTAGACCCCTATGCATCTTAGTCACTGTGAGCGATACGTTGCTCTCTCATTCTCTTCCGGTTCTTTAAATAACGTTCTTTGACCACTGAGTCATTCGATCAAAGAGTGATACCAATGCACTGCAACTACCGCCATGTTAGCAACCTTCACAAGAAGGCATAGCGTCGAAGCTGCTAGTTCCCAGAAAGATTGAACGTGTTTTGCAAGTATTGAATAAAGAATTGCTGGATTGAATGCATGTATTCCGGCGAATTGAATTGAATGAACGGTTACCTTCCAAAGTGAGATTTATTATTGTAACAAAATTGAATGTAAGTTTATTTGAACATTGAATGAAGAGATCTTTAGGGAACAGAATGAACATGTTGGGGAATTGAATGAAGGTTTTTTGACAGGATTGAAAATTTGCCAACTGACAGTAACTGCTTTTTGACTGCTTATAAGGAGATGCGCGTTTACATAATGCGCAATGTCGGTACAGGAATAAAGCGCCTTGATTGGCTGCACAGATAGTTGTTTTCCTCCATCGGAAGACACGTGTGCTATCAGATCTAATTTCTCTCATTCGGCGGTAGGTTCATCGTTCTATAGGTTGTTGTTGGCTTGTTCCTGACTGTCAGTAGAAGGTTGCTGAAGAAGAACGGAAGTAAGGCAGCTGATGTGATAAAGTATGCAAATGTACGGATAAAGCTTAGTACAATTGAGAAGTGGGAGGAAGAACGAGATAGCGGTGGTTTCTCCAACAACGAATTCTTTCTGCATCTTCAAGAATACACGATTTTACGGTCTCAGATAAGCTGCGTGAAATGCCACCTGTTGCCATGGAGATCAGTTCATTTTCGAGCAAACTCTGGCTGATGCGGGAGAATGTTATGAGACTCTGACCGTGTGAGACCGAAATACCTTATCGGACAAAACATGTCGGACAGAAGTGACGAATTTATTTCGCAGGTGACGAAAATTTTTTCCGACAAATAGTTCTGTCCGACGGAAAACTTTGTTCGGCCTACCTAAAATTTTTTTTCTGTTTATGCATTAGGTCTTCATCAACTTTACTTTCTGCAGACCAAAATTTTTTGCCAACAAAATCATTTCACACCCAAAACATTCTTTGCAGCAAAAGTTGAATCAAATCCCCGATGGCGGCCTTACGATTATGTGAAAATACACAAATACAACCAAAGAGAACTGTTATATGTCTTATGTGTATTGACATATTTTGCTCAGGAAATCCACAGATAAGAAAAAGTCAAATTGGACTAAATTATTCGTCGGACGAAAGTGACGAAATTTTCCGGGGCTGACGAAAATTTAGTCCGACGAAAGTTTTGTCCGACATTGTTTTGTCCGATAAGGTATTCTGTTTGAATATGATCGGAAAAGTAGCACAGCAAACTTTTTTTTTGAGTAAGAGCTCACTTGATCGGGTAGAACATATATGTTAGTCTCCTCTTAGCGATAGTTTTCGTTTCTTAATTCGTCGTAGATACAGGCAAATTGTTGCGGTATCAGACAGATGCTCACTCGACAGATGCTCACTCGACAGACGCTCAGTGGGACGAAGGGCTTCTAGTTGAGACCAAGGAAGTTTAAAAGTTCCTTGCTTCACTGTAGCCAAATTTGATACAAGTTTTCTGTAGTTGATGATTCTTAATTTATTCTTCTTAAATTATTTTCATTCAGGAAAGCGATGATAGAAAGAGTGTCAATGAACCAAAATGATATCAATGATCCGAAATGGATTGATTGACCTTTTGCTTTAGAATTTCAATAAAACATCCTTCCGAGCTACCGAGCAGCGCTTCAGATTAGTTAAAATACTCAAGCTACAATATTCAGATTAGAGAATGGTTCAAAGAAAATAATTTTCCTATGCATATTGATGTATCAGAAATTTGAGGATCAAAAGGCTCAGGGCATTACGTATTATTATTTGTTAATGAGAGAAAAACATTTTACGCACATTATAGTGCCTACGCATCAAAAGCTACAGAATAAATTTAACTATGTTTGAATTTATTCAATATTAATTTAGCAGAAAAGTACTAAATTATGTTTCCGTTCACCCCTAACCTTTCTACCGGATTCAAGCCGAATATTTTTTTTTTCTTTTTAACTTTTACACGTTGCCTTCATTAATTATAACGATAATATTCTTACCTTATATCCTGACCTTTTCTACCTTATGTTCCTTATAATTTTGTTCTCATAGAAAAGTCGTGTAGTTTCTGAAACCGACTTTGAAAACCAGGGTCGTTTGATTGGAAGAAATAAATTTTGCCAACCATTATCATCCTTCACAGAAGCGAGTAGGATTTAATTTCATTCAGCCAACCAAAAGACGGCGACAATATTCCCCTATTGCTTTCCTCACATCTTTCTTTTGCAACAAGAACACGCTCCAACAGCACCTTTTGGCTTGCTGTTCTTGCCTAAAGTGTGAGAAAGTTAGCCGCTAGTTATCGTGAATCATCAAATATGTTTTTTGCTTCGCTAACATAAGTTATGAGAATAAAATGATGAACTAATCACAAGCGTATGCTTATTTTGCTGGTCAGTTCTCACTAAACTGCAACAAGCGTCAGCTGGGTTTGCTCGAAATCATCGCGTTTCCATGGTAACAGGTGGTCTCTTGCAGTCCGCAGCTGACACCATAAAATCGTGTATTGTGAGTAAACTGTGATCTAATTCATATATTACAGTGACGAAGTTATGGACCAGAAATTATGTTATCATGCTAGCTGCTGCTTTTCTGAATGCGCTGTAGTCGACCAGTACTAGCGTGATGCGTGCTCATTTTTGTTTTGAGTATGGGGGAGGGTGGAATCCACTCCCCCTACATGTTTTTCTAGTGTAAAAATTTTTTGCCAAGCCCGAAGGTCTTGATTTTTGTTGCCTTTTCCACAAATTTATCTAGCTTTCATTTAAAACAAATCTGGTATTGATATTTATCCTGGTTCTGGAGATATCAAATTTTTACCGGCAGTGATTGGAGAATTTCCCATAAGGCTGCGTACAAAAGCCCATGTCTGCACTGATAAGTACCCTGTCAATGATCACTTGTCGCATCCAAATGCAATATACCAAGGACATTTTCAGTCCTGAAATAGCGTTATGAGATGTTCTTCTTTATCTCTACCAAGTTTTGTGGGTGTGGCACCATTATTACAGGAATTAGCAGAGGGGGAACCACCCCCACCCTCTCATACTCTGCACTCTACATTTATTCCTCGTGCACTGATTTTGAGCAGGCTCGCACAGCACGCCGATGGTAGGCTTCCTTACATGTCAATTTAAAGCAAACTGAGGAAAGATAGCGAATCCAGTAGATGTTTTCTAGAAAGTTGAATGCCTAAGGATTACCCATGCAAAATTGCACGTCATTTGTGCTTCCCGATCGGGAGATAGGTGGGGGAGGCAAATATTCTTCCCCCGGGGGGGTACTGGGGTATGGTTTTGTCAGCATGTGCCGCCCACAAATGGAGGACATGACCCTGATTTACGGAATCGAAGATACAGTTAAGGGAACAGGTGTGCTGTGTCACCCGGAGGCGCCCCCATGGTGGGCGCCGAAGGAAAAAATTGGGGTTTTTGTCCTCTAGATCGTCGGAAAATGCATTTCCGGCCAAGATTTATTTAAATTTTTGCTCAGTGGCACCTTGATTTACGGCAAAACGTCTTCTTGGTAACCCTGTTTTAGGGAAATGGAACAAAATTTACTACCCTGGTGGGCGGCGCATGCTGTATCTTGGTATATGGGAGTACCCCCCCGGGATTCTTCCCCCCCCTAAATGGGGGTTAGCCAGACCCCCCTAAAAAGGGTTAAAGTGTCCTGGTTGTGGTGCTTCCTACATTGGCAAGATCAAAAGGACTTTATTCGAATGCACACCAGAACATGGGCGTACAGATTAAGAAAGCGCAGTGTTAAAACATCTTCACTCCTGCAGCAACATAAAGGACCTCCAGAATCTTGCAATTCTTCCAGATGCACTTCTTAATGATGATTTACACCAGCGACCTTTGTCACAGTTCATTGAGCTAGTCAGGCAGAATACATCTCTCATTAATTCTTCGCATAATTGGAACATTCTGCTATACAAAGAAGCTTATTATATTGAGAAACTACAACCATCACTCAACTTTGGATTAAAAGCAAGCAGAGAACTTGTTTTGTTTCGTTAACTGCTCAACTTAACTTAGTTAGCTGACTTTACCACGTATTTAGCTGTCCTCAAACCTTGTATGTTCATTGTTGCCTGAAGATGGTATAGCTAATACCGAAAGCTAGCATCAATAAGAAGTTGTTTTTCTTATGGCTAAAATATTTAGCTTAAGATGAATTTTTCGGATTGACTTTTGTTTTATTCTGTGTTTATCTACGCTTTTTTATAAGCAACCCTTGGCTTGCAATTCACGAAAATTTTAGCAAAGGCTAAGCAACACCCTGAGCATGAAATTGTCGTCAAGTTTAAAATGTTCGTGCATCTTCCTTTGTACAAACGGTACCAAAAGAAATAGACGCTTTGGTAACTCAGTATACATAAATGTAAGCGAAAAACAAGACGTTATTAACACGTTTCATAAAGGCATGTTGCAAAGTTGTGCCGATAAGGAAGACTTGGAGAATTTAGCAATACCTAAGGCTGAGACATGAAAAATACTAAGCAACACGGAAGCTGAAGTCGAAAAATCCATTGCTTATAAAATGCGTGTATCTAGTGCAATTGGTATCTAGTAAAACGCGAGTAGTGAATAAAATACAGTTTTGATCGTTGAGAGCTAATATATTTTCTCCTAGCTATAAATGGGAAATGCATGACCTTTTCTAGACGTTGTAATTCTGAACTTTCTTCAGATAGGAACTGTTCGCCTTTGTTTTTATCGATGATGTCTTTTTCTGGGGTGCTAATTGGCATTTGGCTGGACATATTATTCTGTCCATGTGAGCTTGTTCATTATTCTTCATCGTGATGAAATACTGTAGATGAATCATAGTGTTTTAACTACTAGCTAAGTGTAGATGTAATTTACCCAGCTTCTTGGGCTTAATATTATAAGTATGGCTGTGAATTACGTTTGCACCATCATTGAGGCGCTGTTTTGCAGTGTGCAAAGGAAAGTAGTAAGAACTGCTTCACAGCCTACTGATGTCTATGACTAAGATAGTATTCAAGTGTAGGAGACTGTAAGGTTAGGGTGGGAGAAAACTTAAACGGGGGCTGTAAGGTTCATTCAATAATTTTTATTAACTCCTTTCGTGACATATATTTATTTTATATAAAGTTTGATTTGCTTTTCTGTCAGTTGTGCCAATTTTCCAATTTATGATCCAAAGAGTTACATCTCTAATCTCATATAAGGCAGCAACCTTTGAAAAATTCCTAAAAATATTGTTTCCCCCCTTGCCCAATCCCTTGAATGAAATATAGGGTTCATTGAGAGAGTGATTAGGTTCATGTTTGAAACTGCTGTTCGGAATTTTCTGTGAGTTGTCTTACTGTGTGGGGATATGAGCTGGTGTGAAGTCTGTGCCTGCTAAAAGTAAAAGTACTGGCTATCTTGCATACCTCTGTGATCAATTTCTGGTTTTGACATGAAACATTTCAAGGAAATATTTCTGGGCGATTCAATTTGTGCTTAAATAAAACCCCTGCAATTGATAGTAGAACACATCATCCTGTTGTGGCTTTCAAGTCAAAGCATAAAGAACAGGCAAAGATATCTTTTCCGTTGGAGTGTATTAAATACATGTCATGTGATATCTATGTGGCGGTGGAAATTATAGGCACTTGCTTATATGTTAATTACTTGGGAAAGGCATTTTGTGATAATGTTTTGCATTGTCTTACATTTCTTAGTTTACGTTTACATGTAACTATATGAGCATAATGTTTGTGACTCACACTGCATTATTTCTTTCAGGGATGTGAGTTTAGTACTTTATATGCCTGCGTTAGGTATGTGTCATCAACACTCTTCACTTCATCTCAATCTATTTGAGATTTGATTGCTTTTCTTTGGCTTGTGCACAAAGAACATCATTACAGAACACTTCTTCTGTCTTCAATTAGAGTGAGGTTTTCTCAGATGTTACATAAAAAAGATTGTGCAGTATTCTTTAAAAATTTTCAATGTTCTATCTTCAACTTTGTTGAGGTTTTCACATGTTACATACTAAGAGTTGTAAGAGTGGTGTATTATTTAATATTGACTATGTCCTGACTGGGAGCGTATAGTTGTTCTCTCTTCAGTTTGAGTGAGGTTTTCTCGCATGTTACGCATGAAAAGAGATTGTGCAGTATTCTTTGTTAAAATTGACTATATTAATTCTGACCTGGGGCTTTCAATTCCACGCTATCTGCAGTGATGTGCCAAGCTTCTTTTGGAATGATCCTTGTCTAAGCATTTTGTTTCGGGTAGGAGAGAGGGTAGCCTGTATACCAAGCTGTGCATTCTTTTTATTCCATTTCATACTTCTCGTGAAGATGTTTTCGTTACTGATCGACATCGAGTTTGCGCTTGGTTGCCAGGGTAGAGAGGGGGCTCTTTACATTTGTTTTTTTTTTTTTTTTGCGCTGCAATGTAGAACGTAGTAATTTTTAGTTTTATGTGTTGTAATATATCATATCTGAATTGCTCTGTCTTGTCACGAGTTATTAGAAAAATTTTGCAAATCTTGATTTGTTTTCTTGGATAAAGAAAGCCTTCTTGTGAGCTTGAATTTTCTGAAACAGCGGAATTCATTTTGCGTGTTTCACAGTGTTCGTATAGAGTTGTCCTAGGTTTCACTACGCTTACTTGCGCCTCTATTCCATATTATAGCGCCGTGAAAATAACTACATTTTATCGTACAATCAAAACAAGTGAAATCAGATCAGATATGAACGCATGCAGCAATGATGTCATTATCTCCGGCTGTGATCTAATATTGCCTTGCTGAAAGAACCATTGAGGTGAGAGCGGCTGTACGCACTAGCCATGCATTAGTCTCATAATATATGCAGAGCTGCTGAACTGCAGATGAATGAACCTCGCGGCAATATCGAGGCACACCGGCAAACCAATATGTCTCTAATATCACGAAATACTGACTCTTCGTAGCAATTAAAACTGTGCAGATGTTTGAGGTAGCCCTAACGGAATGCAATTGGCACATAAAAATTAAGTGATTGTGTTCCTTTAATATTTTTGGTTTTAATATTACTATTTTATAATGGTAAGTTCATGTTTCTGCTTTGTTGCATTACATTTTTCTGTTGGTGATGTTCAATGGTCTACGGCGATAAAAAGGTTGGTCATTCTTGTATATAACATACATTAAAGCTCCTATACAATAAACCTACAGAGATTATTATTTGTACTGGCTTAAATTTCAGTGGCCACGTCGAGTGTGTCAAATTACTTCTCGACAGAGGAGCTTCTATCAATAAAAAGGTAGTCGTTTAAGTTGTCGTTGTCTTTACTTGATACTTTAATATAGGTGCCAGATTTATTTGCTGTGTCATGTGATATTGTTAGCTCTCTATTACAGCACTGAAAACATAAATCGCGGATCAAGATATTATGATTAGAAACTCGTCGAGGAAGCATTGGTGCTCATTGACGATAGATATTCCTGGTTGAATCAGTGCTTTAGACAGAAACGTTTCTAAAGGGGAAACAGGGTCGAAAAAGACATTTCCATAGGTGGTGAAGCACTGTTACCCAATGCTTTCTCATCCTAAATGCCTATTTGTCAACTACGAAATTTGGAATGAAAAATTGGAACTGGAATTAGAAATGGGAATGGCTTTTTTACTGGAAGCAGGTAGCTGGTTTTATTAGTGATATAATAATATCACCTCAGATGCGCCTGGTACTTACCATCAGTTTATTAGTGAACTTACGCGAGGAGTATTCTATGACGACAACGGCTGCTGATAAAGTTCCAGAGCCTGGGCCGAGCTGTGGCTGTCTTTGTTGCAAACAGGTAGTTACGCAACCACTGTACAAAACTGCAAATGTAAAGAAACATGACATCCTTCAGCGAAGTTCGAGGTGCAACACTTGTAGGATTCGCAAACAGTTTGATTGAAGAGGAGGAGGTTGCTTTGCTGAACAATTTGAATACTTCAAATGTGATGAGTGATAATGAATGTAGAACAGTTTCGAATGAGTTTCGTTTCCTGAGGAATGACATCAGCACTCTTGCAGAATCACTTCAACTATCAGAAGAGCTGATCACCTGCAACAGGACTAAAGTGGAAGGAATTGAAGTCCTTTTTTTTCCCAAACGGCTCTCGTACCCTTGTAGGTGCAGTGATATTAGTTCACTAGTGGACGTGCATTACCCCAGTTGAGCATTACTTGCATAACCATTGGGGACATCTTTTGGAAAGTTTTGACCAGCTGAGGTTTTCTCATGAATCCTTGCAGTCCTTTGCAGATGCTGTGCACAGAAAAAATGTTCCATTCTCGAATTGCTAGGGCTTCATTGATGTGTTTTGTGAGTCGTGTTTGTCGACCAGGAGAAAATCATAAGACACTGTACAATGGGCAAGAGGGTACCTGTCATCAAGTTCTAAGCATTGCCATCTCCTTAGTTACTCAATAACTATGCTTACTTTTATAAGTGAACCTATCACATATCATCAGGCTTTGGCAAAAAATGGAAAAGTGACTCCTTCACTAAAATTTAACCTTGCATATTTTGGTAACGAAGTTTGGATAGTTCGAGTTGGAGTTGTACCCGCATGATATCACGCATAATTAGTGGCAAGTGGCTACTCAACTATAGATCCCAATATCTCCAAAACTACAGTAGCTTTTGTCATGAAATATAAACTGTCTATCATATTTAAATGAGCTCTGCCAGCCAACAAAATTTCATTTTTGACCTTAGTTCCCCTTTAAGAGAAAAGAACGCTTTCTCTGGCTTCTATCAGACCCAGCTGGGAGTCGAACCCGACATGGCAATTACAAAATATATGCCATGTGCCACAGCAAGCTTGGCACTGGGCCAGGAGCAAAGGGACATATTTTTTATGCTAAAGACACCTCAGTAAAAGATTTTTGCTATGTGTTTGCAAATAGCTTTTAAACTGAACAATACAATATTTTAAAAAAATCAGCATGAGTCAAGCATATTTTAGGCTGGGATTGGGGTTGATCATCTATTGATACAAATATTTTCCTGGCACAAACATTTTCTACCATTGTTTTTTTTTTCTAGTTTTGTAAAACCTACTTGCATTATTTCGACATGGCTCCATGCTGAGCCATTAAGAAAAAGCTAGTCATGTTTCGTACGTACGCAGTAAGCAGCGGGGGCGTTGGGGGGGGGGGGGGTTGGGTTCAAAAGCGTATGCCTAGTGTTCGAGGAGGGAGAGTGTCAGCCTTGTATCTACATAGGCATAAAATATTTTTATGTCAGTTCGCAAAGGGCTTTGCAGCATAAAATACTTTCATACAACGGGCCATTTACGGATATTGGCCTTTGAATTTTTATACAGTAAGAGAAGAAAATTTCTGCAGAAATGTTTTTGCTGAATTTATTTCTGCGATTTTGACCTTTTTTTGCAAATATTTCTTCTGCAAAACCTGCCTGCGGTAAGTTGGCCAATTAAGACATGAGAAGTACGTATTAAAAGGAAACGGCCAATGCTTATGCGTACGTGTACATTGAAGGGGGAGGGGTCCGAATTCAGTTGTTTTGGTGGATACGTACTATGTGAACGGTGCCTGAGAAAAATGAAAAATGAAGCATACTGCTAGAATGAATGGATCCTGAAATCATGAAAAATTTAAGCATGAGTGAAGCTGAGTTGAAAATACAACATGCTTATCAAAACAAACAGTGTATTAAAATACAGTCATAACTTCTGCAAAATTGCTGAAACTGTTAAGGGATTTTGATGCAAATTATGTCATTCAGGGGAATTGAAACTTATGAAAACTAATCTGATCCATTATATCACTAGCAGCATGTATTTCCGTTGCTCCATAAGGTCATAGCACACATTAAGTACATGACACTTCTATGATCAGCAACACAACACAACAAGAATAAACAAAATTCCACATTATGTAACTAGAAACACTAATCAGTGAACCCAATATGAGTGCAATAGAAATTGCTAAATTCAAAACTGAATAACTAGAAAAAGAACCAAGATAAGCATGGAAACTGCAAGAAATAAATCCTGCTTCCAACATATATTTCCGTTTCTCCATAAGTCATAGCACACATGATCAGCAACATGCCACAAAATATGAATATCTGAAACAAAAGCGTTTAAGAACTGCACAAGTAAAGCTTAATGAGACAAAGCGAATGTCTGTATGACAAAAAGGTCCTAAGAACAATGCTCTGAGATTTATGCAAACCATAACCAGCTTCTAACTGTGGTAAAATCTACACTGCTATCCTGCTCTTTAGAAATATCAACTTCCTTTATGACCCACAAGAAAATCAATCCAAAGTTGAAACGAAACATGAAACATGAGGTTTATGCAAACTAAAACTAGCTTCAACTTTTTCAACGACCTACTGTTATTCCTTCTCTTAAGATATCAATTCTATGCCGCATAGGAAAATAAATTTAAATATGGAAATGTAAAAACAAACAAACATACACCTGGTCGAAAACCTTGCCAGAAGAAATCTTACACAATAATGCTATTCAGCATAAAACGTAAAACAGTGTCAAAGCATAGATACTACAGTCACTGGCAGTAAAAACTATTCTATTTAAAGCTCTTAGTTCAGGGACCAGTCCCAAACCAGAGCAACGCCAACTAAACCTCCTGTCAACGATACCAAAAATCTGATCAGACAATGTTATTAAACAGCAGGACCAAAGAGATGTCATAAATATTTTTCTCGACCATACTAAACTTTAAAACTCAATGATTGTTGGAACATGGAGAGTGACTGCTAAGGCAGAGCCAAAGAGGGGAGTTAAGAGCTGATTCTATACAGCTTTTAAAACTATCTTGCATACATGCTTAGGAGAACAGCACGACGAAGAACAAACAGGTGTAGCTTGAAGGGGCGTCAATGCCAAAAGAGGATCAATTGGATGTTCTCATTTTTAAATTTGTCTCGCCACTCACGTTCAAAACAAGCATCTCTAATTAGAAACTGCTTGTAACCATTTGCGCTTGCAAAACTTGCATCCATCCTGTTACAGCTCCTGTATGGTGGCCCATCGTTATCACAGGAAAATTAAGGCAATGATATAGAATTCTTCTATACTAACAATTAAATTGTATTTATTACAGGTCTTTTTTATTTAACAATTCATTTAGAATCTGTTCCTGCTAAGAATCAGTTCTATTTTTACTCAGTTTTAGTTTTCGATTTGATTTTAACTTAAAATAATTTTAAATCTCATACACCAACTCAGATAGAATACAAGATCATTTTTAGTTTCGATTTTGATTCCGATTTCGATTCTATTTTTTTTTTTTTATTGAACGATAGCACTGGTCCAGAGTCTTTAAAATAGCATAATGGAAATGCGAATTGCATCTGAAGTAGACCAGCGTTATCAGTCACAGGCACTTTATGACAGGTGCAGAGCCAGTACATTCTCTACTATCTGGAGTAAACCATGCCGCCTCACATCAAGCCACCTGTCTGATGTGATAAGAAACACAGTGTTGCTGGAAGAATTCTTCTCCATGCTTTGTCAGCAGATAGGCAGAAGCACGCTGCACTGTGCAACGAGTTGTAGTGAGAAGTTGTGGTTTACGAGATTTTTTGAGATGAAAAAAAAGCCGAAAGTCATGCTGTGACGAGCGATGAGGGCATTTTTTGCACGTGTGTGTTCCCTGTTCCCATCTTAGACCAAGGATATGGATGTAAAAAGTTTTGATTATCCTTGAGTTCACACATAATCC
>JAOBRC010571897.1:0-11107 GCA_027575255.1 Scolionema suvaense | reverse complement strand
CTCCACAAGTTAATTGAGGTGGAAGGAGAAGGCCGTAAAGCTTCAGAAGAAATTGGCAATCTTCGAGATACATGCAGGAAATTAAAATTGGTAGGAAGCTTCTGCGTAGTCCTTGCACCCCTACTTTTACTTGTGTCCTCTACTTTAGTCACTTAGTGTTTGAATTGACATGCTTAAAAATGAGTGGTCGACCACTTTTCTTCTATCAGTAGTGTCATAGATTTATCAGTTTGTATTGGAAAAAAGGCGTGTCAGCTGATCGACTTCCAGGATTAAGACTTATTGGCATTTTTGTGAATTGTTGTATAAAACTAGGAAGTTGCTCTTAGTTTGACCTCCTACAAAACAGCTACATTTTGCCACTCTGTTAGCAGACTGCATAGGTGGGTCATTTCACTTTTTTGTGGATGGTGACTAAGAACATTTTGCTTCCTGGCTTTGCAGATGATATGATAATTTTAACTTTATCCTACCTTTCAATTCGTTTTCTCTGGGAAAATATCCGGATTTTGCATTTGATTCCTTTTGAATCCTGCGCACTGTGAAGAAAAGGCGAGCTATCATATTTGATTGTATTTTGCCCGCCGATCTACTTATAGGAGCATCCCACAAGTGCTTAATAATTCTAAGAAACCAGTATGGTAGGTCAGGTTGTAGCATAAACCAAGGTAGCTTGCTCAAATATGGGTCGTAACAAGGTTTGGTAAATAAAAATTTCTCTAGTATGTTCTCTAAGGCTGCAAATTGTGGCCTTTTTCATCTCCAGAGAAATTACCTCGAGGGGAGATGATAGATATTTTTGTAGTAACTTGAAGATTTATGTCTAAAATATCTATAAAATGCCTTTTTCAAAAGCTGGTTCTTCACTCTGCACTAAAATTGTAATTGTTATTAGGTGGTATGTGTCTGTTGTGTATGTGTTAATTTTGCTACATGGTGTTTTCATGATTTTGTTGCATAGTTGTGTACTATTATTTGCATGAGTGTGTTGCTGCTAAAATGACTCGTCAAATTCAGCATTTTTGCCACTGATGTATTTGGTTTGCGTAGCTTCTCAAAATTTAAGTAAAATTTTGAGAGTGGTCGGATCAGGGAATTCGGGCTATCAATGGAGGGTGCCCATCAGAGGGGGGAGGGGGTCTGAGGTCAAAGGAAATTGTACTTAAAGGGGAACTGATAAGAAAAGGGGTGTTATGCATTTTAAAGGGGGGTATTAAAACCTTGATAAAACTACACTGTAGTCAGCTTGTTGCCATCCCACAAATCTTACGACCAGGTATAGCTGACACTATGTGCCTCGCCGGTGCCTGGGAGATTCTCACATTGACAAGTACGGCGTACACTTTCTTTCCTAGATCTCTGCTCCCGCGACTGTAATCAATGAGTTATGTAATCAGCTGGCTAACATACACATTTCGCACAGAGTGCATTGCAATATCGTTCACTGTTTCGAAAGTGGTCCAATAAAATCTAACCTTCTATGCAAAGTTGTCCCTTTTGATGTACTGTCTGTGCTTAATCTGTAGTAGGTAGAGAATTGGCATTGTTTCCGAATAATAATAATAAGTGACACGTTCTTCTCCTGTTCAATGGTGAGTAGTAAGCTGCTCTGAACAGCACCTTTCCAGGTCTGCTCATAAAAGGGGGTTACACGATTATATCTGCAAAATGCTCCTTCATAGGAAACCCTTATGTGTATTTGCAACAAATTTTGGCACACGTTTACCATTACTTATGTTGGAACCTGTTAAGGTTTGGAGTATGACTCGTCTTCTGTGACGGTACTTCCTGTTTATAAGGTTTTGACTTTGTTCTCAATTCCCCCTTGGTATTAAGCCAACACGTGGACTAACTTGATACAGTAAATTCTCCTTAACTGCAACGCTGATTGGATACACGCAAACTCGAAATCCAGTATTTCATTAAATGCAGCTCATATTGAGGATATATACGTACGTACGATAGACCATATGAGGAAATAAATAAACGAGGAAATCATAGATCCCTTTGCTTGATCACTTCGCAACTTCTGTGGAACGTTATGTTTGGGTGAAAATAGAGGGGCTGACTTTCTTTGGCTGGTGATCCTGAAGATTAATGCTAACAGTTATGCTTTCTTCTTGACAGATATTTTCCTAACTATTTTAGTTGACAGGTTATAATATTTTAATATTAATATTGATGATATGTAATTTCTGTATGAGATGCTGTATGTTTTCAGGACAAAAAGCTGACAAAAGCTAATCTGCAATCTATGACAAACCAGCAAGAAGCTCTTTTATCGAAACTCGAGGAATTTGAGGATGCTAATAAAGTTTTGAGGAAAATGCTGAAGCAGGCTCATAAACGTGAGGTGAGCTTCACATAATGTAACACTGAATGTCTGTCATGTGCAACTGTGTGTAGATTCATGGTGTTACACAAATAAAGAAATTGAGAACTGATTGATCTTTTAAAGATTTTATAACTTGAAGACTCCACAAAAGTGCTTTGTTTGCGGTCTTTGAGTCAGTTTTCCATTATCATGCTGTGCTAAGGTGTTTTAATTACATGCAGGCAATTTGGACATTTCACAAACTGCATAACGTTATTTTCCAAAGCATGTTGTTGTAATTAAGTTGTTGCATGACAGGCACTTAATTTCGTGGTTTGATAACCATGGAAAGCCAAGAAATTATTTGATGGCAATTATGTGTCAGATGTGAACACTCCTCCTGAATGTTTAACTTCCATGAGTCTCCTGTGTGAAGGGTAACGGTTTTCCAAATAGTTAGAGAATGGCATTCGGACATTTCTGTTACGAGACTACTATCATTATAATGTGAATGGCAGTTCTTCAAGATCTGATGCGGTATGCCCCCAATTTATCTCTTACTTACGCCTTCGAGCTGTGTATTACGTGGAGAATCGGTGCGATATTAACTTCCCACGATAATGGTGAAATGCTTTTCAGCTCCTGTAGTGATGTTCCATATTTTAGGAATCTGAGGCAAGAATTTCTGAGCAAAGAGATATTTTACTCACCAAGCTAACTGATTGTGAAGCTAAATTGAAGGTAACATTTTTTTGCCTATAATTTTCTGTGGGCTTGTTTTAGGTCTTCTGTATTTTATTTTATGTTGTAGTATTTTTGTCTCACTTGTTTTTCAAGATCCATTCATTATTCTGTCTTAAGTATTGGTTTTGAACTTAGTAGCTATTGCAGTAATGTTATAAACGATATTGTATGTCTCATATCTGATACATCTGAGAAAGATGGTTGGCCTTAGGCATGGCTTTTTCTTGGCCAAAGATTGTTATGTATCGATGGGGTGCTTTTGTATAAGCATCGGCAGCCATGTTTGTTATATATATATATATTATATACGTATCTTTTGTGTTTTAAAGTTGTGGGATTTTTTGTTGTGTTGTTTGATGCAGTGATACATGATTAATTCTGAAAGATTTCACAAAATCTGTCTTTATTCAAAATCTTTGATAAGTAATACATATAAGTTTCTGTGTTTTTTGTTGTTTTTTTTGTAGGAAAAATCTACAAAAATGTTGGAGCAGGATAGACAAATAGATACTCTTATTGCTCAAATTGAAGCAAGCAAGGTAAGTTTCTTGAGAGGCAGTAAGTAATATGCCTTTAACTCTGTGGAACTCTACCTTGTCTATTTATTCGATATTTCATAAGTGGCTGTGTTTGTATATCAAAGTCTGGAGACTCCAAGAATTGATTTGGTTGCAATGTCCTGCTTAAAAATAATCCTGTTTTACAGAAATTGCCCGGGAGTTTGCCTGCAGGATGCTGTTGACTCATATATGAAAAATCTGGGGCCTCTCGCATAACATGTCTTGATCATAACTGACATTTCCCAATTCGTTTTTATAGTTGATAAATGCTCCATAAAATATGCTTGGATCTATTTCTTCCTGTATTGAGGCCTGCTTACAGCATGTCCTGGTGATCATATATGATGCACTGCATTTTGTAAAGTGACTGTATTTTCTTTTCTTTTTTGGAAAAAAACCCTATTCATAGTTGAGCTGCATATACCTTCTTTTATTTACATTGTTTTTTTAAAAAAAATTAGTCGTTGATGGTAGTACTTTGGAAATATTTGGTTTAGATTTTACATACCAAAATGCTATGAATAATAAACATGTTTCTCTTCTGTTATGCTGAGCTCATACTTAATCATCAAATTCAGAGTTTTGTGAAGGTATGTGATGTATACTTGTAGAAATTATCATTTTTTATTCAGTGATAAGATTTTAATTTCATTTGCATTGCTAAACTGGTATTGGAATAATTGCCTAAGTAAATCCTTTGTGCCTTCATTGTTTTGGCACAGCTTCAGAAAATCATTATGTTTTAGGATCAAGCCCATGCGTTTGATGATTTGCGTTCAACAATGGAAGCCACTAGAGCCCATTTGCAGAATCAACTAAAACAGAGAGAAGCAGACTGTAATCGCATGTGTGTCCAGATAAAGGTAAATCAGAAAGTTTCTTATGACGTTTTCCTGACTTTGCATCTTTGCTGCAGATTGTTTGTGTTTTTGGACTCCCGCTTTAGCGGAAGAGTCCTATAAGATGAGGTCTGTCTGCTGTCCGTCCATCCGTTCGTCACCAACGCATTTTCGTGGATAACCGCTTAATGAATTCTTCTGAAATTTGGTGTGAAGGTGACAATCCATAATTGAGGAATTTTGAAGAAAATTTTTGTTTGGCTTGCAGGTGGCAATTTTTGTCTGAAAATGGCTATTTTTAGGGTTTTTCAAAAATATTTCAAAATCCATTCATTACTTTTTTGTACGTTTTGGTATGAAAGTGTGAGGCAATAGCAGTCATGATGTGGACCATGTGTCGTACCTGGGAAAACTCTCGTTCAGCTTGCAAGTGGCAATTTACATATGCCCAAAATGGCATTTTTCAAAATGGGTTTTTCCTAGTATCTCAAAAACTGTTCATCCGATTCTTGTCTTTTTTTCTTAGAATAATGAGGGTAACTCTGCGCATGTTTTGATCTATATACGATGTCTCCTGAGAATCTCGTTTGGCTTGCAGGTGGCAATTTATACCACAAATAGCGATTTTCGGTGTTTTTTCCAATTATGTCAAAAATTGTTCATCCGATTCTTGTCATTTTTGGTGTGAATTTTTTGGGCAACTCTGAATACATTGTGAACCATGTGCCTTGTCTACAGTATATCTCCTTTGGCTTGCAGGTGGCAATTTACGTCCCCAAATATGTCAAAAACTGTTCATCCGATTCTTGTCATTTTTGGTGTGAATATTTGGGGCAACTCTGCATACATTATGAACCGTGCGCCTTGTCTCTGGAAAACCTCGTTTGGCTTCCGGGTTATTGCATCCAAAAATGCCTATTTTCAGGGGTTTTTGTAAATATATCAAAAACTGTTTGCACGATTCATGTCATATTTGGTGTGAATATTTGCGTCAAATCTGCGTATGTTATCAACACTGTGCTATGTTTCTGGAAAATCTCATTTGGCTTGCAGGTGGCAATTTGTGTCCGAAATTGGCTGTTTTGTTTTTTTTGTTCAAACACAGCAATGGTTGATTCATTTTTTTGGCATTTTTGGTGCGATTCTTTGGGGCAACTCTGCATATGTTACGAACTATGTGCCATGTCTGGGGAAAGTCTCATTAAGGTTTCAGTTTTTTTCCAAATAGTAAAAAACAACTCATCTATTTTTTGTTATTTTTTTTGGTGGATCTTAGGGGCGGCTTACTTTATGCTCTGATCCATGCCTTATACCTTGGGAATATTCTGTTCTGCGTGCGGGTTGCAATTTATGCCTATGTTGGCTATTTTCTCGGTTTTTCACGATATTTGTAGAAACTTTCATCGGCTGTTTATTTGTGGTGTGAATCTTTTGGCTTGTCTTATTTTTTTCTTATATCTTACACTAGGATTCTCAGTTAATTTTGTGGGGAGCCACTAATTGTGTGCCTTGTTTGGTAGTATAATCCTTTTAGAGCCTGATAAGTCTTGCATGTAACCTTAAGTCAAATTAGGGAATTGTGAGAAGAAATTAACAAATCGTGTGTGTTATTTTGTCAATTAATGTAGAGGATTCTCTACAAGGTAAATAAGATGTTGAGTTAAAATTCTGTTTTATCAAGGGATGAGGAATGGCACTTATGTTCAACCACTGATAGGGTGTTAGCCAGGCCTATGGCACTGCGTTTAACAGGGTATACCCAATTCAATCAAAGAAAAAATTCCCAATTGAGAGGGTTTCTCTGTGAGTGATCTAGATTATTAAACACTGCAGTTTTAACACTATTCCACCTGGGGGGAAGGGGAGTAAAAACTACCACCCCAGTAAAAAATGCCTGAAATTTTCACTGAACCAAATTTAGTTGTGCACGTTCTGACGAAATTTTGTGTCAAAAGGACCATCAGTTCACGAACAATGGGCCTTTTGTCAGCCCTTTCTGAAGTTATTTTAATGTTGATTCAATTATTAATATACGCTTGCAGACAAAGGATCCTTTGTCTGCAAGCGTATTAAGCAGCTTTCATAGAAATAAGTTTGCCAACACAGCAAAGAACAATTAATAAACTTTCTAAAAAGGGGTCAAACAGCCCCTAAGAGCTATTAGTTCTTGTTTTACATCTGTTTCAAAATTCTCCACTTTTTTCTTAATTCATGTTAATTATTCATGAAAACTGATGACGTCAGCCAAAAATTAGCAGGTATGACAGGTGATTCTTTATGTTTTTAGCACCTACTCTACCAAGGCTACCTTCACACCAAAAAGTAGACTTTTGACTGCAATAGTTTTCATTTTAGAGTGGGGGGGGTAGTTTTTACCCCCTCCCAGGAGTTTAACGTACATAAAAAAAGCCCATGTTTAATAGGGTTAAAGGCCATAAAGCAAATGGCAGTGAACAGACTATCAAACTTCTCAATCCTGACTCATGCAATGGAAAGAAGCTAATGTATTGCATAATAATTGTTTGGCAGTTGCCACTGAGATAAGTCGGAAGAGTTGTCACTAAATGCCATACCATGCAATCTGCAATTTAGGCTAAAAGAACTGATCACATCCGCGCATCAATACAGAGTCTTTACATAGCAGATCTCCAGATCACATGATTATCTCTCTGATTTATAGCCACATGGAGCTAACGATGAATATTGATTGTCACCATGCAACAACTAATTAAATTAGACGATTTCAAGAAGACGACTTGAAACTTACCAATCATTGCCGATTTGATTGAAATTTACATTTTTCTGCTGCTCTCCCCTACCAAAAAAAACAACAAACACTTTCCTACGCACTGGATAGAGTATAAGCCTGAGCTTGCCTGCATGATAATAATAGGCAAAACGTTCAGGCCAGGTGACCTTAACACCCACACTGATTGGTTCCATAAATAATAAGATGCAAATAAAAAGTTCCACTCCTGCAGCAGGCAATTGGGCATTTACAGCCCGGCCATCTACACTAGCTGATAAATAGACCCAATCAATTTACTTTTTAGGATTGTGTGAACTAGCTCACGGGTAGTGGTAGAAACAGCTGGTTGAGCTTCTGCTATTGATTAACTGCAGATACAGTTAATTTTCTGTTTGCTTTGTTTGCTAAAAGATCAGAGGTATAATAAGTTGTGTGTTGATTGGTTTCTGCTATTGGCAAAGATAATCTTTTTCATCTCGCCATCGATACTGCAGGGCTGTCCAAGTGAAAAATGTATTGTGGTTACGTCAAAACTCTTCTATAGCAGGCCTTTGAATCCTATGCAGTAGGTGTTTTCTAAGACCTGACCCCATAGCTTATTGCTATGACTTCCTTGGTTGTTCCTTGGACCAAGCAAGGATGGCTTACAAAGGCCTCTCCATTTACCCCTGTTGGAACAGAGTGCATTGGAGGATGGAGTCGACATGATATATTTCAATAGTTTTTTGGACTGTGCTACTTTCAAAACCATGGAGACAATGACATTTTCATCTTTCAGAAGGTGCTTGATATATTTGCAGTGAAAGGCAACGTTACTGCATTAAATTTGGCATTCCAACAAGAGTACTTTGATTGTGCAAAGTAGCTCATATATGGGTTAACAGTGTGTTGTGCATTATTTAATAATTTGAATTGTGACATCCCACATGATATTGGAGGGGTTTTTTGGCCTACTTTGATGATAATGTTGACGGCAATGGGCAATGGGTTTGGTACTCAGTTTTTTGCTCCTTTTGAATGCTAGGATAGTTCTACTTTGTATGTACATTTATCAAGTGTTATCGTTTTATGGAGGGCTAAAAAATGGCAAAATTTCAAAAGTGGCCTTGCTGTGATTTTAAGTAGTTTTCTGGTAATATTTCTGTGAATACATGGTTGAAAACAGTTTGTGTATTTTCTGCCATCATGTTACGTCATGGTAGCAAATGTGTCAGTAAAACTTTTTTCTAGTGAGTGATTTGCAACTGCTTTTTCTTCTTCACATTTTACTGCTATCTTCTGGTCATTACCACATTTGGCGTTTATAAGTTGAATTTTATCTTTCATATCCCAAGTAAGCCAAACATGAACTCCACATCAACTTTACAAGACCAAAATTTGCCTTCTGTAAAACATGTAAATTTGTTACCTGCTCTACAAAAATCCGGATTTTTCTTTGTAGACCTCTAAAAAATCAATATGTTGTGAATTTTTCACATCTTATCATGCCTATAAAATCTGGGAGCCATATCAAACAGGTCAGCATGAACAATTCTCAGAGATGAATAGGACATCATTGCAAAGTTTTTGACAAAAATTGTGTCATGTTTGTTTTCATGAGGCCTCGATCTCATGACTAATTCGTGTTTTGCTGTGTGTGCTGATGGTCTCATTTTGCTTTGAGTTGAACTTAACTGCCATAAAGTAATTTTGGAATCATGTTTATCAAAGCACGTGCACAATATTTTTTATCTGTGGCTCTGATAGTTCCCAGATGAAAATGTGTTTGCATCCTTCCCTCCTTTGCACCACCCCCATGTTCACATATGAAATTCCCTTTTTTCTGTACTGATTTGTGAAACGTGTTTCATCTGTAGGTTTGCTTGACTTGTATGATGAAAAATTGTTCTTTGTATTCTTATCTGATGTAAATGTTATTAAATATCTTTAATGTTGCTTTTCGATATGCTCGTAATGATATTGTTTGAGAGGTGTGCCAGTGCCTAAGAGTCATAAAGAGAATACAATGATGGCTCTTCCGTTGTCCTTTAGAATCTAGAACAAGACACATCTGTAGCAAGGCTCGAAGTTGAGCATCTGCAGGGATTGCTGGCTGCAACAAGGGTATGACATTAGAATCTTTGTCTATCGTCATAGAATTGTTTGTTTTTTTTGGTGTTATCATCAAATTCCAAGATTGTTATTCAACTTTGGAAGTTTTATGAGAAGCAAGGTTATATGGAGACACTTTTGAGGGTCCTTTTTGGCTTCTGTCGGAATTTTTTACTCTGCATCCTTTTCATCTCAAATCCTACTTTATTGTTCAACAACATTTAGATTGTTTGCTATAAAAACTGAAACTTAGCAACTGCTGCTTGAACTGTGGGGTCTAATGTAGAATTGCTGGTCAATCCTATTATGTCGGTAGATTCTAAGGACAGGACTAAATATGTATCAAAGTCAGATGGAGAAGAATCATTTCATTGTTCATTATGAATCTTATTCTATGGAATGGCACCACATTAGCTATTCACTTTCACTAGATGTGCAAATATTTACTTGTGATTGTTGGATAGTAGGTTTCATGTGTGAATCACTACAATATTACTGCCATGTGTGTGTCTTTCGTTGGTCTGTTTTATTGGGATACAGCTGAAAACAGACATTGTTCTATCTGGTAAAGGAAGCTTAAGCTGATATTGTTATATGTCAGTAGTGAATTGCACCTGGTGTTTTCAAATTTGGATAATAAAAGCAGTTTTATAAAGATCCACTCTTTGATCTGTGTGGAATGAGTTATTCTTTGCTGATAGAAGCAGATGTTACAGTTATGAATCTAGCTATTCTCAAACTTTCAGAATGTCGTCGGTGAAGGTATTTTGATTTTATGTCAGAAAGTATTTTTGCTTCATTGCTATTGAGGGTTGTAGAATAAAAGGGACTTGGGAATGTGGAAATCATGGGTTGAATCGAGAGCTATTAGCACACTTTGTTGTTCGATTCTTTAAAATTGTCTCTGGATTAGTGGTTCTCATTTTACACGACCTGGAGTGTCATGGACAGCTCTTAATGTGGGAAGCTTCTAGGATTTTAGATTTAGTTGTGCTGTAAATAGCATCAGTTCTGGTGAGGTGGTAGGACTGCATAAACATTTGTAGTAAATACCAACTTATTACTTTGGTAGAGTTTTTCACTGCACTCAAAATTGACAGTTACAAAGCAGCCATTTTGTTCCATTTTATGCTAATTTTCTGTTAATTCTGCTGCATTCATGGTTTATGTATTGTTTACATGATCCTTTGATCACAGAACAGCACAACTCAGATTGTTTATTATGCAGAATATTTTCTGCTTCCTGCAGACCAATGCAGCAGCCTTTGCAAGACCTGCTGTGTCTGTGCTGCCCATCTAAGCTCTGCATCTCTGATCAGAACACTCTTATGTTATTGCTGAATATGATTATGGAAGAAGAGGTTATAGAGACTTTCTGAAGTTTCCACCTTTTTTATGTAGGATAAAGCAAGTAAAGATAAAGATGCATTGAAGAAAGCTACAAGGTATAAACAGAGATATTATTTAAATTTTTGGAGTGTTGCATCCGTCAACAAGCTGTTCGCAATAACCAGAAACTCATCAGACAAAACTTCTCCCCGGTACATCGTTGACATTGCACTCATAGTCAAACTTAACCACGCTAGCCACAACAGTTGAAATTTCTTAAAAATCACTGATCAGCTATACTCTCTATCTGCATGTATACGAGGCAGTGGCTGCATCTGGAAAATGCGGTTGACTGGTGACCTTCCAAGCTTCTGCAAATTGGGCGAACGAAACGATCGTTCGCACCGCGTTCTCCCAAGAGTCCTACTGCGCGAACAAAAATTTGTTCCCGATAATGCTTGTAGACTCTTACAGACAACAT
>JAOBRC010571786.1:0-11107 GCA_027575255.1 Scolionema suvaense | reverse complement strand
ACGTATAGTATTGGTCTTTTGGAGTACAGCATGTGAAGTATTGAGAGCTAATTAATGTGCAGGTTATTTGGGGTACAGTAAGCTTTTTTATTACTGGTTAACAGTTTTATCACTGAGCAAAAAGCCACATAAGCAGCATTTCCCTCCCCTCCAGAGCTCTGGAAGAGCCATGGCGAGTTATTACAGCAGTTCATAGAAAATTTCTCTTTCACCTTGTAATTTTGATGACATCGATACTTATCCACGGTTTTTGATTGACTTTTGGGGGCTTTTCGTTGCTGTTACGCTGCTGATTTTCTAGATCAGGTAGCTGATTTGGCTGTTGCCAAATTTAGGCACCCATCTGTTTGGGGGGAGCATTTTGGTTCTGGAAACCGCCCGTGCAAGTGAAGAGTTATAAATAATTGCTACGCTTTGCAACATCTCTGAACATTTTATTCAATTTTGTTGAGTGTAACTACAACAAGGCTTGCTAGCTAAGTTACTTACTGCTCTGGTCAAATTTTCGCAAATTACCAAATGCTTTTCCCTCAAAACAGAAGGGCATGCAAATAGCTGCGATTTGCTAAGTTGTGAAGTATTTCTCACTCGAAGAATGGGTAAGCTATCAACCATCATCAGATCAAAGCCTTAAAGAAACACAATCGCAAAATTTTTTATTCTCCGACTGCATCTGGTAGCATCTAACATAAGCATTTTGACAAGTTTCGTGTACGAATAAAGTATTACAGGATATACAGATTTCTCGGTGGTCTTAGCACACATCATCGTCAGCAGTGTCCATTCATCAGTTGTTGAGCTGTTGTGCATACATTATGAAATAGCCCAGACAGATAAATCACAATTGCGTCAACCTACTGAAATATTCGGCATGAAGAGTCGCACCTCTACTGTTCGCTCAAGCACTGCAATCGAGATTGTAATGCGAGATTATGTTTGTTGTTCTTTTGGCTTCACGCTGCCTTCTACTACAAACGGTGCAGTGCGTGGAAGATAAATACTGAACAGATCATGGAAAGTTGTGTAGCTAGTAAATTTATGTACTAGAAAAATGATTTCAACAAATATGGAAAGTAGAAAAAAAAGCAGCAAATTTTCTTCATAATATTTTGACTTCTATTCCATTCATAGGTCACATGCAGTAATATCCTAGCATGTAGCAAGAGCCAGGGCGTATTACAGCTTGTTAGGGCAGCGTGTGTTCTTTCCTGAAGAGGGCACTTTTCAAATCACAATCATCACAAATTGGCACAAATAGAGAAAAATTTAAAAGAAAAGGGCACTTATTTTACAGATTACGAGGGCATTGGGTGCGATAATCGCATGCAAATGAATGCTAAATTAAGGCCTGAGAGCATGCCTATTCGGGAACATAGAATTTGGATTATGAGCATAAAAAAGGCCGATAAACGAATATACAAAGTAAACTGCAAGTATATTGCAACACTCAGCGACAAATAGCATCCTTGGTAATCACATTGAGTGTACAGAGGCAACAAGTAGCAGACGTTTTCATAACTAGTCTGGTGAAGAAATACAGTCTGAACAAATATCTGTACAGTGTCGTGCCGTGAAAACCGCGGAGCCATTTTCTGTTCTTTCTTCATCTGCAGAGGATAATTTCATTTCGTCGGTCTCAACTTTGTAATCAGAATCGTGAGAATGCACCAAGACTTCCAGAAGATCAGAATCAAAACTGAAATAGAAATGTGTTAAATAAAAGGCAACATAGGTACTACAAAATACGAATTCTAACCTGAACAACTGCTACCATGAATAGAAACAAAAATATTGGCTTATGAAAAGGAAGAGAAAAATTAAGAAAGGAGTAATATATTATATATAATTTAATATATTTCTCATGATTCACACATTCGCATTGTTGTATTCTGAAGTACTGCTATATAAAGCATTCCATAATTTTTCTAACGGAATTTAGATTACAGTGGTGCCTTCCAAACATTTTGAAGCAGCTCTATCTTCCCTTGAAAGCACTTCAGACAGAGAAGCTCAATAATACCCTTTTTGTACGGATAATTTTATGAGAGCGCTAGGATCAAATTTGTCTACAAATTCAGAACAATCCAAGAACAAACCCAGATTGAGTTGTAACACAAAACCTTAGAAACAACAACACTGCAGGGGTCGAAATAGCTGCCGGACATCGGACATGTCCGGTAAGATCTTCAACATGACCGGTCAAAAAAATTTGTTCCGTACAATTTGTCCGGCCCAAAACACTTAACTTCGTTTGGAACCATGCACAAGCTTATGAAAAACTCGCCGCTCAAACAGCCGTCTCATCTTATCTCAAACAAATACTTGCTGCATTGAATTCACGTGCAAGCTGCAGACAACTATTTTTCACAATTGATTATTCAGATTAGTCAAGTCATGTTATCTATCATAGAGGGAATGAGAAATAAATAGTGTCATCATAATAACCAATGTGCCAGGTGCAGATTTGAAACGAATGAATGGATCTATGCGAGCTTTGGACGTCTGTTTTACTGATCATCTTGTTCACAAGTTTGATGTATGCTCATGTGCTTATGGAGCATAAAAAACAATATCTTTATGCAGCTACAATTTTAACTTTACAAACAACCTTTTAGCTATTTTCTGCACAGAAAATTAGTATCGATCTAATGAATATGTATTTCCTAATGCAATCATGCGGTAATGAGAAAATCAGTCTGCAATATTCTCATGCGTTCAACTGCGTGATCTGTAGTTTGAATGCAAACGGTTGCAGATGCGCGGAGACCGCAGGGAACACATGAGGCTGAGTGTAGATGGGAAAAAAGTGCAAGAAATGTTCTCTTGCGTTTCATGTAGCTGCATTACGAGGAATTTAAATGTGTAATGATCAAGGTTTGGTTCTACTCTTGTATACAAATTTCATTTTCTGGTGTGAAGCACTGCCCGCTACCCGTAAGACCAACTTGCGAGGATCAAGTTTTTCAGAAACAACAAAGAAGTCTGTTCAAGTTTTGATGGTAAGTCCTACAAGAATATGAATTTTCAGGTGATCTACAGTGTTTGGAAAGCAAAGAATGCAGGACCCAGCAGGGGGGCTCACAACGCCCCCTACAACCCCCAGCTGTGGAGCTCAAGAGCTTCGCTGTGTCGCTTGTTTTTTCTAGTAAAGAATTTGTCCGGCAAAAAATTTTTTCCCTATTTCGATCCCTGCACTGTTTTATGGCAAAGATGATCAAATTTTGTGTGAACGAAATCAAATATCAATAAAATAACCTGGGATAAGATCCTTCCATTTCCTGCATAGGGGCCTATAGCCTGGTCCTGTCCTTTCCTGTACACGATTAAGAGCAGCAGGCTCCAGTATAGAGGAATGGAGAATCTGGTTTCAGGTTACAATAAAACGTCTTGTTATAAGATCATACGTTCCAGAAAGCAATTCTATATCAGAGATGATCACATGGTAGGCTATGTTGTCTTGTGATATAAGAACAAAAACGTAAAACGATTGAAACAGAAAATTGGAAAAAAAATTGAGAACAATGACAATCAGCTTAAATTTTTCTGGTTGCTATAAGAAGGGGCGTAACCAACACCACCATAAAATTAAAGTGCTCCTTTCAGGGGCAGAGACTGCTGGTGAGAGGAAGGTAATAATCATTGCACCAAGTCTGTTGCTAGCAGATGTAAAAACACCAAGTAATCAAAGCATTTGACGGCGTGCGGCAAATAACAGACAAACGCGGACATATTCAAGGGAATAAAATCAACTAAAATAAAACGGTTTTCAGTTCTGAAAACGTGATCTGTGAGCTGCCGCGAGCGTTAGTCGTTTTGCAGTGGAATGCATTAAACAGTGTTGATTTAACATGTGAAACACAAAATAATGTATAGAAAACTCCCATCGTGTTTGTCATCACCCTCAAGGACTAAGTGCCAATTTTTTGACCCTCTATTCATTGATTTGGTGGAATGTTCACGGTACCTTTGAAACAGTGAATCAAAAATATATCCAGTAAAAAAAAAGACTAGTGCGCAATATCACAATGCAAGCTACATCTCCACTGATTTATGAAAAAGAAACCACCTGATCAACAAGTGAGTAAAAATCTCCGAGCTACTGTACGAGTATTTCAGAAGCTCGGTTCCATAGAAAGCAAATATCGCATCTCAATCACGAAAGAAAAAATCATGCAACAGGCCGACATAAATTTGGCATCAGTGCAACTTACTATTTCAAAAGGTGCAACACAAATTCGTCATGCGTTAGGTTTGCAGAATCCCATGCTCATTTCCTCAACCTCATCGTCACATTGATGGTTTTCTCTCCAGGAGCGCTTACTTTCGTCCTCCAACCATAACCAGAAGTTCTTATCTGATTTCCAATGAGCAAGCGTCTGCATGCTGGCAGCAGACTCAAAGAAAAAAAACTACTGAGGGCTCGACCAATCATAGCGCGCTAATTGAACACTTGGCTGGATGACTGATTACTGAACAACTTCCATAATAAGCGATCGTTGACGCACAGGAGAAAATGAAAATTTCAAAATGCGATATCTCCCGAAGGAAACTTTGGATGGAGCCAAAGTTTCACATATGCACTATGGTTAAGCCATGCTACATGCACGTGCAATGCAGTCCCATGAGATTGTGTTCCTTTAAAAAATTTACATTTTAGTGAGAGACCGTCAAAGGAACTGTCATAAACGAAATTTTGTAGCAGAAACAATACATAACCTACTCTCGGGTCCCTAATAAACATACAGGCTAATATACACATACAGGGAAAATCAAGTGAAAATTAATAAACCTAGCTGAAATAAATGTACAGGGAAAAAGCGGGCAAACTTTAAGATATCAAAAACTATAGCTAGTTTACCTAAGGTTTACAAGATTACACTACTGAACAAAATAACAGAAATCCTTTCATAGCAAAAATCAAAATAGCTATGCAGTAAATGCCATAAAAGATTTGATTTCATTTGTCTCTGATTAGTAAAAGTTGCTCTAAATAAATAAATGTATATACAGGACCTAATAAGAAAAATACAGTGGGGAAATTTAGCTAGGCAAAAACAAACGTACCTGTTTATTAGGGACCCAAGAGTATCCTTCATGCCTAGCCCAAGTTAACTCGGTATATATATAGCTAGCAAGAAACACTTGCAGAGAACCACTACCACGCACATCAATGATCAATTTGGTATAGGTATAAATTATTTGTACTGTTGTATGAGAATTGTTTGGCTATTAGTTCAATGTGATAATTTTGGGGTTTTCAGACCACTATGTTTAACACTGGAAAATGCCTATTCTTAGGGTCGGAAACTACGTCACTCCTTAGCAATCCACAGCTATGTCGCTGAACAGATGGGGGATAACATTCAGGAAATTTATAAGGGTTTGACCAGAGCGGTGAGTAACTCGGCGATTTTTTCCATAGATACGCTCAGTGAAATTCTGCGAGACTTTCAGTGATTTTGGAGAACATGAACATGATTAAATTTTGCCATAAGTGGTGCTTTGATTTGCTGCAGCTGCGGAGAAATTCGCAAAACTTTAACCGCGCTCATAGGCTGTAAAGCAAATCTATCACCCATCCATAATGGCCCCATGCATGATCAGCGGAGTTTCCAACCTGAAGAATACTTACTGTCCACCTTCTTTACTTGTCCGCCTTCTTCTCGTCCTTGATCTTCTCTCGCATCCACAATCTTCTCTCTTCTTGTCCAAAAGTGATAATAATCACTATTTGTTCTCCCATAGTCAGGAGGGTAAAAATTTGGGCTCTTATATTTTAACATTGGAAACTGCAGCAAATAGTGATTATTCCTATTATCACTTTAGGACAAGAGAGAAGATCGTGGATGCAAGAGAAGATCAAGGACGAGGAGAAGGCCGACAAGTAGAGAAGGTGGACAGTAAGTATAGGCGTTTTCCAGTGTTAAAAATAGGACCAGTTGTCTGAAAACCCCAAAATTATCGGTATAGGTAGCTCAGAGCTATTTAGCTAGACTATACCCTATAGGTCAGTAGGTACCTAGGTAGCCAGGTTAGCTGCGAAGCAATTCTTTTAAAACTAAAGCTAAAAACTCCAAGAAAAGAATCATGAAGCAATAAATATGAAATCAGAAAAAAATAATCCTACCTGGAGCAGCCATATATTCAGGAGGAGGATCCATCGTTGCCAGCAAAATGTGGGAGAAGATAGCGGGTAGATCAGATTTATTTTTGTTTCTTCGTTCCGCCTCTGGCCACCTTCACGTGTCGGTCATTGGTGGTGAAAGTTCCATATATTGCAGTTGCTTTCGTGCTGCTACCACTTACCATGGAGAATCGTTAAAAAAATATTTTGTACAAATTTTTCCGCACTTATTTCCCTGCCTTGTTCAAACTAACCTCCCCCCACTCCCTCAACCGTTTATGATCACACGGCTTGGGGTTTTAGTTGATTTGCCTCAGCAGGTTCATTTTTTTCAACATTGCTTGAGGGAAGGGTACACGATGTGGGGTCTACGATCACATGATTTTTCTCATCTATTTTTGTGCAGCCATGGAATCAACACCCTTCCCTCAAGCAATATTGAAAAAATTAGCCTGCTGAGGCCACGTGAAGCAATGCTGTGAAATATAGCAAAACCTCCGAAGCGACATATGATGATAAGCAGTTTCATGTATTTTGCCTACTTACAGACCAAATCTCCCGCATTGAACGGGACACTCCTGCAATTTGAAAATTTCTCTCACGCAAAGTGAAATCTCATAAATCTCCCGCTTTCTTGGAAGTTCCCCCGCTTACTCATTGGAATAGTGACATTTCTGCTGGAGCAAGTAGCAGGCAGGAGAATTTTCAAATTTTCGGCAAAATCATTCCTAATGTTGAGAGCGTTTTGTCGGAAAAAGCGTACCTCGCAGCAGTTTGTGGTGTATGTTCTCATGCAAGGATCCAAGTCCGAGCTACTCGGGGTGCACCTACAACACCGTCCTTCGTTTTCTTCATTGAACTTGAGTGGGTTTTGGAGGAGTTATTCCGGAGTATTTGGTGTTCAATGTTTTGACGATGATTTTCTGTCCCTTTGTCAATCCAAGCATGTTTCAATTAGCTAACTCTGATATTGTCATAGCTAGTTACCATTACACAACTCATGAGATCAATTCACGAAAACATAGCTAGCTAGCTAGCAACTGCTCCTTATCTTGGTTAGCTACCTAATAGCTTACACAGGGGTCAAAATAAGGGAATTTAGAGCATCCAGACATTTTACGATCAATGTGTCTGTAATAGAGGTTTGCCAATAACGAATCAGGTGGCATGAGTGTCAAAGTGGAAACTATCCGGATGTTTAAGTGAAATTGTCCCCATCAGCATCCGGATGTTTTGAATTTTCATCCGGAAATGTCCTGTTGCTGGACCTTATTTTGACCCCTGTTACAGATGCTCCAACTTCGCATAGCGGGCCTGCGGCCTATTCGCTGTTATCTGAGCGCAGAGGCCAGGGCAGCAAGCCTCTCGATGCGAAGAACACCACATCTAGCACCAGGTAGTATTTTGGAAGCTCTTGATCTAGTAAATGGTGTAGCCAGCTAGGTACTATTTGCATATTATAGCTGTCTTAACTAACGCTCCGGAGGAGAAGCATTATCCCCATGCCTAAATGTTAACAGTGTTTCTATGTGCAAATTTACTATGTACCTAGCTCGACTTCGAATTTTGATGGTTTTTCTTATTATTTTCATTTCATCTCATTGATGATCTGGCTATAAACAAAGCTGAATACCTATGGTTAGCTACTTTTCCCAAATCGTTGGCTAGGTAATGCCGGTCAGAATGTATTGGCACGCATGCGCGTTTTTGCAACGTTCCGTACCACGAGTAAATGATAAGGTTTCAATAACAAGTACCGAGCTGCAGATCAGCCGGGCAGGGTGGGTTCAGAGATCTATTATTAGTGACTTTTGCAAAATCATGTTTTAGTGCTTTTAGGGTGTCTGGCAGGGTGTGGCAGTGCTTGTTTTAGGGCATGGCTTGAGATTTTTTATGTTTTCTACTAATCTAGCTAGAGAAAAAGGGCCAGAGAATTCAATCCAAGAACGCAAATTGCTAGAAACTGCATCACGACACTTGAGGCAAATGGTCTTAAACATCTGGAAAAAAACTCTTAAAGCAGTTTTGTGCGGTTTTGGTCAAAAGCAGTAAAGGAACCATTTTTTTAATCATTTTGTTCCCAAATATTTTCTCCAGACATGTAGGTACAATGTCAGACAAAATATATTGGCACTTGGGTCAAAATCGAGCTAATGTCTAAGTATCCGCCCCTCATTGGGAACAACGATGTAACAATGCTTTTCTCTCTTGTTGACCATGTGCAGCATATGCAGCCATGAATGCATTATTGTTCAGAGTAAGATGGGAGTCAGTTTAATGGCGATGCACATGTATGCTGTTAATGTGGCCAAATATTTTGCCCATGGTTGTAGCTACAGGTTGGCCAGTAAGAATGGGTTAGAAGCTGAAAGTTCCTTGAACTGAACATGGTTTGAACTCGATGCTTGATCTTAAAAATGTAGTTCCCTGCAGTGTTCATCTATAATATACAAGCAAATTCGCCAGGCTTGTTGCAATTAAAAATTTTGCATTTGAGTTAGGTGTCGTGCCACCTTCGATTGTCATGTGCGCTGCAGTTCCTCTCCTGGGTCCCTCAGAGCACCCACTCCACAGGATGTTGTGGAACGCACGATGTCTGCTCTTGTTTAAACCAATTTCTCCCTCTCACCTAATGGTAGACCTTGGCAACTCTGCGCATTCAAACAACCAGAATCAATAAACGTGGATAAAGGTTGCGGTTGTTAATGAAATAAGCGACGAAGTGACGACTCTCAAGTCAACCTGTATGGGGAAATAGACCCTTGCTTTGCTGTGCGAAATATTAAACGTCAGAAATAGCCTTAATTCATGTATAACTAAATATGAAAACTAGACTTGTTTAGAGTCCAAGAGACAACTCAATTTTTAAGAACAAGCACAAAGCTTTTCAACAACTATGTGTCATCATCAGGTGCTATAGAGTCTGATGATGATGTTTGATGATGACACATAGTTGTTGAAAAGCTTTGTGCTTGTTTTTAAAAATGGAGTTGTCTCTTGGACTCTAAATATGTAATGGTGGATATATCTTTCTTAGACTTGTTTCATTAACATTCGATTTCATGAATCATGCTGCTTCCCTCATGGTCGATAAAATCTGACTTTAGGATCCCTGCAATTTCCATACATATGCATATATATACCTTTTTATCTTGATTTTCTCCTCATTGATGCAAAGTTTGAGCGGAGATAGATGGACGTTTGAGAATGCTCACATAATGGAAGCAATCAGTGAAAGCAATGACAGGATTCCTGATGAGAAATTTGCAACAATGATAAAATCTTTAAATCCAAGTACTTGCCAGAATACAATCATGTCCCACTTTCAGAAACGTCCAAAATTCGTTGGAAAATTAGATTTAAAATCGTCCGAACTTATTTTATTTCATCCTAACTTTTTTGCACTTCGTCTATATTCTCTTTACAGGTATATATGTGAAATTTCCGAGATTTCCCGGATTTCCGGGAAATTTATGGTATACACTAGCAAAAGAAAAAAATCCGGGAAAAATGGTTAGTATACCAGCCTATGCATGGAGAAAATATTAACTCTGGCAGAAATTTGCACATCACAGGGCTCTGTGAGATGTGAAGACAAGTTTAGTTGAATTAGCTTATCGGGCCGAAGTGATCAAAGGGTGACAAAAATTTGACCTGATCAGGGGCACAAAAGAAGAAACCTCCACGCGGTGTGTCCTAGGTGCCGAGTCTCTAAGAAGGGTGGGGAAGCGGATTATCCTGCCATCCTCACATACAGAGCTCTGTAGCGAATTCTTGTGGTCAGAAGAACTGGTGAGCCCTGGCATTTCTCAGGGCCAGTCGTTTTGACGAGTCACTGCCCCCCTTCCCCCCCGGGGTGTCACCGGCCATCTGTACCAGTTTTTTAGGACTTCAAAGCAGTTCCAAAGATCGAAGTCGTCCTTATGGCGCTGGTGGGCTCGGGTGGCGACAGCATGACGATCGAAGTCTGGGTAAGATTGAAACCTGATATTTTTACTGCATAACCCTGTCCAGATGAAAGCCAGAGCCGGGCTCGAGGGGAGCTCGCTCCCTGCAGATAACTAATGCAGTGACCGTATTCAGTGAAACCCCACCTCGGTGCCGTGGATCTGTGGTCTTGGCCTGCTGGAAAACGGTGAGGAGGCGATGGCTTGATTCTGAAGCGGGGGTTGCAGTTCTTCATCAGTATGGTAAACGCAGTGCTCCTGCCCGGGATAACATAGCGTCTAAGTCGACAATGGGAAACCAGCCGCCTGGGCTGCCAGGGTCGTAGTTGGGAGCCTAACATAGGCTTGGTAAACCCGTCTGACTGCTGTTACCTGCTGGGAAGGCTGTGACATGTGTTGTAGGGATTGAAGGCAGATCTCGAGCCTGAATATAGACTGGATTGCGACCTGCCACTGTAGCACCAGCTTTCCCTCCTGGGGTCATGCACGGTAGTCCTGACTGCACCAAAGACCATCATCAATGCGCCTGCGGTGCAGAGCTGGGCTCTGCTTCATCATCATCATCATCCATCATCATCACCTGATCAATAATTTCACCCGAGTTTGTTAACATTTTCTATGGCAAAGTTGAACGAAATTGACGAATAGTTCCACATGAAACAAATCGGGAAACTATGGAATGAATTGATTCTCTGCCTGGTTTGAAGGGAAGTTCTGGAGCTCAGCTAAGACAGGCTTGAGTTTGAAAGTGCATTTTCCTGCGATCTAGAGAAGCAGAAATGTTACCCCCTGCTCAGAGAACAATACTTATGACTCAAGGAACAAGTCTTCCTATATATACACGTTTTGATTGGAGTGTAGTTAAGTTAGTTGTATAAGCACTGATCTAGTGGAAACACAGATTATCTTGTTATATAGTTGTTATAGATTTCTTATATCCGCTTACACTGGTGACAGGAGCGGGATACAATGGCTAGTAATAGTGTTAATTTAGCATTCAGCAAGCTGCAAAAATTTTCTGGATCAAGCACAGATT
>JAOBRC010571675.1:0-11109 GCA_027575255.1 Scolionema suvaense | reverse complement strand
CTGCCGTATCCAAAACGTATCTGTCACGTATGCATAGCGTATCCTGTCCGTGTCGCTGCCGTATCTGCAAGCATGATATGTGGAAGATACGCGTATTTCGTAAGGTCTAAAATCGCTGGCAAGGTCACAAATTTGATCAAAAGTGCCTACAAACGCTAGGAACATATTCCAAAAGCATTAATTTGCGAAGGATATTAGCATTATTTATCAGCATTCAGAACTCTGATTAGTTCTCAAACAAGATGCAAGTGATTAACAGACTTCACTCCATTTTGTTAAGGGAACAGATTCTCAGAATATTATTAAGCATTTTTTCATAGTACTATGCACTGCGAGCTTCCACACCAAATTTGACAGTCGTAGATTCAATGGAAATACTGCAATTCAAAAGCAAAGTTTTCGCTTGTTGAGTACAGAAATTCATTCTCGGCGCTGAAGTTGTGCATACCTGCCGCACTCTTGGGAGGGCGATTAGAATGCAGTCGCTAATCCCCTTGTCTTCCAAACATGTCCATACAAGACTTCAACTGGTGAGTGTGCAATTCAGGAGACCAAGTATTTTGAAGCGCCAGAAAAAGTATGCTGCACTGTAAATTTGTCAACATCCATTTGAAGAAAGACAGAACAATGCTATCGGCTCAAAAAAGAATCTGAGCTACTGTTCCTTTAATAACTTAGTAGATCAACTTCTTGTGTAAAGTGTCTTGTAAAGTGACATTTTCATTTTAATGTCACTTATGTCAAGTTTCACTGCTGCCATCGCATTTATTTTCTCTGTTAACCTTTATTTGTTTATTTACACTATGTATCTAATTTAGTATTTAGAGTCATTTATTTTACTCAGGTATAGTTACCACTTATGTTGATCTTTATATAGCTTTTTCGTTACATATTCTGTATATTACTTGTCTACCATTTCATCTTGTTCATTTCTTGTCTTGCTTCTTTGACCTTTGTCTTACATTTATTTCTTTTAGAATGTTTCCTGTCTATTATCCTACCGTAATTATCTGAAAGAGTGCCTCGGCTTAAATGAGCGCCCCGGCTTAAATGAGCGCCCCTCTTGACGTCTCAAAAAATTTTTATGAGCGCCCCGGCTTAAATTAGCACCCCTCTCAAACCATGAAAGGGGCGTTCATGTGGAAATTTGTAATATATGATGTGTATAAGTGCTCACTCAGATAGTTTGCAACAATTGCGAAAAATCTTATCTTCAGTCTTCTTTTGCTGTTTATAACAAGGGAGTTCACAAACAAATTCCGTAATGACTTTTAAAATGTTCACTATTACGAGTACCTACTGTACATTTTTTATAATGAGCGCTCCGGCTTGAAAGGGAGAAAATTAAATAAGCCCTCCAACGCTCATTCAGATAATTATGGTAATTGGTATAAGTGGTTTAGTTGTCCTGTTATTGTCCCTTGTTTCCTTAATGTGTTCTCAATTGTCATAATCTGCTCTTGATGTTGATAGGGTGTGTTGGTGTATGTGTTAGCGTGTTTGTATATGTGAATGTATGTGTATGTTTATCTTTCATGCCTGCATGTTCTGGCCTTTCTGTCAGTGAATCATCTGGGCAGGGCTGAGTGTTGGGCGCCCATAAAACATGTGTAAGGTCACAGCTGGAGTCTCAAGTTCCGGCACCCAGATGATTGTCTACCACTGACTTTAGGACAGGCATGCATGCCATGTCAGTGCCAGAAGGTGTGACTTTAGGTCAACTTGATTGTAGATGGCGTTGTTTTACCTTTATTTTGCTTTGCTTTTCTGTCCTTGTCACCGGCAGATCTCGATACCTTGCAAGAAGGGGAGTGGTCATCACTTTCTGGAGATGCGATTCTCCTAAACTTACTCACGGCTTTTAGCTGAGTCTCTCATGATATCAATCGTGTGTTTTGTTCATCTTGAATTGGTGCATTGAAATTTAGTTAGTGGTATTATGGTCTGTAATGGTGTCAGCTTTTGCCACTGTAGCATGTTCAGTTAAACCTCTGTTGATGATGTTCTGCGTTTTTTCGTGGTCAAAGCGAGAATACGTAGTTTCTAATTCCAAAACGGGAAATAAAGAAATGACAAAGTGAACCTGCATACACCTCTTACATCTTTCTTGAAGTGGGCTTCATTTAACTATAAATTTAACGGGACTGGCAGCTCTGCAAACGTTTTTGTTTTCTATCTCTTAGTTTTACATTTGCCTTTGTGTCAGATTGACACTAGAGGTATAAGTTTAAAACCACTGGATTGATTACAGATGTGCTTTGTGCCATATTTAACAGAATGCAAATTGGTGATAATTTTGTGAAAATGGTGAAAAACAAGCTCTCAAAGAGTGGACACTCCAACTATTAAAAGTATCTTTAGTAATACTATCATCTCAAACGGAAAAGCTCTACTTAGTTTCAGAATAAGTGGCACCAACTTTGTTATGATTTTCATTTGTATTTTTCAATATATTTTCACTTCATTCAGTTTTATAGTGGACCATTGATTGTGAACTATGACAGCCTGACATTTTTCTGTTCAGGAGAAGTAAATGATGTAATTGAAGATGTTGTGGATGTATCGGCGAGTAAAAGCTCAATTTACCTTGTGATGGGAATGAAACACGAGAAGAATTGCCCCAAAGTTGGTTTGTACCATATTCCTAAGAAGCAGAGGCTGTTTGAGCTCACTTTCAAACCATTGATGCCAACTGTAGGCATGTTCGAGAGTACAACAAAGTTTTACCACATTAGTGCTGATGGACTCTTCCTCCTGTTTAAAGATTCAGTAAGGCTCTACTTTCCTTTACACCTGAGACTCAATAGTACATGAAATATTTGTCTAGGTTGATTTTAGGTGTTTCGTGAAACGCCCATGTGGTACATGTTCATGTCTGAGAAATGTTCACTTTACTTCCTGCTCAAGACAGGGTAAGCATTTCTATGCTTCTTTGCGTGCTCCCCGAAAGCCTTTCAGCCAATGTTTTTTCCTTTTGCAAATTTTCTGGCTCATAGTCAAGGAGACCAACAATCCTGGACAACATTGGCAAGAAAGGCTTTTCAGCCGAAATAAAAAATGGGCTTTTTACGGCTTTTGATTGTAAAAGCACTTTGAATTGCAGGTGCTTCAAGAAAGTTTTTGCAAGGGTTCTAGTATCAGTGAAGTTTCTCACAATTTATGCTAGTTTATCAAATTCCATGACCTTTGTTCTCTAAATTACCTGAAAAATTGAAATATCCCAACCTGCACCCCAAAACAAGCCGTACCTCGCCCTGCAGATGCCCTGAAAATGCAACATATGATTTTTCAAAAGTGGGAAATAGCACGTTTATCAAGTAACACGCACCATCCCGCTTTGAGTTGCAGCTCGGTACTTGTTGACATGTTTTCATTCATTCGTGAAATAGAACATTGTGATACGCGCATGCATTCCTAGATAATTTGGTCAGCATGGAAGATTATCACATCGGTCAACCTCAGGGATTACAAACATTTGCAACGTTTTACCGTTTGACCACAGTTGACGTTTTGACCGTTCGACCCTGTGCCTTTGTGCTTCTGCTCTTACCTTCTGATGACATGCCTGTTAGATCTCATTGTTTGGTTTCTCACCTAAAATGTTGTTTTAATCCGTTATTAAAGGCCAACTTAGGAACTTCTGGTTTGCGTCCCCACATTATTAAAGTTTTGTCTCATTTCCTATCTTGCTGCTCGGTATGAGTTTAGGTTCTTCCTTTGTCAGAGTTAATGAGGAATAAGCAATGTGAATGATGAATCACTGCCTATACATTTATGTATCTTGGAAATCAATACATGGTGGTATCTCTGCACAATTTGTCATTTAAGTCCCTTTTTTCTCCTCCCCTACATGTTGTGCTGTTGTACCAGAGGAATATGGCACATGGGACATAGTGGGCACCCCCGTCCTCCTTCTTTGGGGATTTCGGTTTAGGCGAGAGTTGTAAAATTTTTAATTTCTGTGTGTGTGTGTGTGTGGGGGGGGGGTTTTAGGGGGACTCAATTTTCCCGGGGGGAGTTGAGGTCCTAGCCACAATAGCCTACTGTAGAGTTATTTTTAAGAGTGACCCAACTCATTAGCTTAAACTTTATCATAATGGGGCCTGCACTGAGCGATGTAATAGTTACTCGTCAAACTGTGGTATGAGTAGCTATGAGAAGAAGTATGTTTATGAGAATTGCTTCACTGCAATCAGATGAGGGCTGAATATTCTTGTAAGTGTTAATCATGTCTACTACTATTTTGAGAATGAGAGCTCAAATGGGGCTGTGAAGTATCCTGTGGCGTAGCTTCTGTCAACTTGTGCTTGTCCAAAGGCAAAAATTCCAGTTTCGGGTATGCCAAATATGCGAGATCTTTTTCCCTTTGGGAATGTAGAGGGCCTTCAAATGCCCATCTGATTTAACACACTGAATGTAAAAGGAAAAGTGAATCAAAAATTTGCCTTGTGCATCTAGGTTTCAATCTATGCGGTGTAGGCGTGTTTGCTTCCTGGTCTCTGGAGTGGACAGATCACCTGGGTAGTGCTGAGTGTTAGGCACCTGTAAAACATGTTTAAAGCTCCTGTCAGAGTCACAACGTCTGACGCCCAGATAGCCATACTTCACTTCCTCTCATCTCCAATGATGTTCAAACATGCTTTGTGTTGTGCAGTTCTTTGTGCGTATTTGCTGCCAAACATGTTGTCTGAATGTGTCATTTTTTATAGAATTTCTTGTATAAATTACTTAATTCTGTGTCTGTGTGTGTGATTGTTTGTCTTCGTGTGTAAGTTATGAGTGCTGGATGCTAAACCTGTCTGGGAAGTTCGCCATCTGGGTAGGGCTGAGTGTTTGGCGCCCGTAAAACATGTTTAAAGCCACAGCCAGAGTCCCAAGTGCTGGTGCCCAGGTGATCAGTCTTGTGTTAACCTCGGTGTCCATTCGCCCTGTACAGTACTGCTCAAAAATATGATTTGGCTCACGCATACGCACTTTGTGCGTCCATAAACAAAGAACTCGCAGAAAAGTGCGTGGCCCACTTACATCAATTAAAAAGTGAGTCCTTAGTGTGTGGAAAGCAATTTACAGGACCACTCACTTCTTACGCGAAACGAATGCACTTCGCGCGCAGTTCGCGTAAGCTGATCGCCATTGTCCTCTTTTAGTTCATAGCCTGTTTTTTAGCTCTACCCCTCTTGTAGGGATCTTTGTTTCATTTCTTTCGCTTCTCTAGCGGCCTTTTTTATCCTTGCGCTGTTCCAACGATGTGCTTTTAATTCTTACGCTATTCTACCGGTCTTTCTTAGGTCTCACGCTTTTCTAGCGCTTTTCTTACATTGTTCTGGCGATCTTTTCTTTTTAGTTCATACGCTATTCTCGCGATCGTTGTTCCAACGATCTTTTTTTAAGTTCCCACACTATTCCACCGATCTTTTTTTTTAGTTGTTACGCTGTTCTACCGGTACTTTTTTTTTAGGTCTCACACTTTTCTAGCGATCTATTTCTTGATCTATTTTTACGTTCCCACGCAATCCTACCGATCTTTTTTTGTTCTTCCTCTATTGTACCGAACTTTTTTTTTAGGTCTCACGGTTTTTCTATAGTGATCTTTTTCTTAGTTGCTGCGCTGTTCTAGCGACCTTTTCTTTTTAGTTCATTCGCAGCTCTAGCGATCGTTACTTCTTTAGCTCTTACGCTATTTTCGGGATCTTTTTATGAGTACTTCCGCTGTTCTAGCAATCTTCTTTTTTTTAGTTCATACCCTATTCTAGCGATCGTTATTTATTTAACTCTTACGCTGTTCTAGCGATCTTTTTCTTAGTTATTGCGCTATTCTAGCGATCTTTTTTTCGTTGTTCATACCATATTCTAGCAATCTTTTTTTTTTGGCTCTTACGCTACTCGAGCGATCTTTTTTTTTAGTTCATACGCTGTTTTAGCAATCCTTTTTTTTAGCTCATGCGCTATTCTAGTGATCGTTATTTTTTTAACTCCTGCGCTGTTCTAGCGATCTTTTGATTTTAATTCTTATGATATTTTAGCGATCTTTTTTTTGCAGTTCATACGCTGTTCTAGTGATCTCTTTTTTTAGTTTTTACGCTGCTCTAGCGATCTTTTTTTTCGTAGTTCATGCGCTATTCTAGCAATTGTTAATTTTTAACCCTTGCGCTGTTCTAGCGATCTTTTTATTGTAATTCTTATGATATTCTAGCGATCGTTGTTTCTTTAACACTTATGCTGTTCTAGCGATCTTTTTATTATAGTTCTTGCGATATTTTAGCAATCTTTATTTTGTAGTTCATACGCTGTTCTGGTGATCTTTTTTTTTAGTTTTTACGCTGTTCTACCGATCTTTTTTTTTTAGTTCATACGCTATTCTATTTTATTCTTAGTTGATACGCTGTTCTAGCAATCTTCCTTTGGGTCCCTAGGCAGTGCCATCAATCTTTTGTTGTCCGTAAGCTGTTCTAGCGATTTAGTTTTTAGTACGCTCTTTTTCCGATCTTTTTTTTCTTGTTCCTACGCTGTCTTATCGCTTGTCTTTCATTTGCTACACTATTCGGCCGATCTTGCGCTCTTTTTTCGTTCGGTACGCAGTTTGGTGATCTTTTTTTTAGTTCTTGCATTGCTGCAGCGATTTCGTTTTTTAGCTTTTGCTTTTGACAAAACATCTTTTTTAGTTCTTTCAATATCCTAGCGAACTTTTTTTGTTGGTCTTACGCTGTTCTAACGATCCTTTTTACGCTGCTGTGACGATGTTTTGGTGAACTTTCTTCTACCTGCACAGAAAATTTAAGGCTAACTTAAACCTTAACCCAGCCGAAATCGCTTTTCTAAGCTAAATATATGGGCTAACTGAGTTTCCCCACTAAAACGTGTGCGGTGATAACAAAGTATGCAAAGGGGTCCCATCTACACCCCCTCCCCCCCTTTTCGCAGCGTTTTACGTCTCAATCAGAAGGGGTTTCATTCTGTTTGGAGTGAGACTGAACTGGCATAAAGTTCAGTTAGATCCATGTTTACAAATATGAAGACACTTACAAATGTTTAGATCTATGACTTAAATTGGTCACAGATGAACATCTGTTTGTATCCCCCCATGTTTATGGCATCCTTCACCCATTTTACCCCTCCCCTTTTTGCGACAAAGTTCTTATCCCCGTCTTTCCAGATAATGCGGAGAGTTAGACTAAGTCTTAAACTAACCAGTTTGACTAATTTCATTGGTCCAGCTTACCCAAAACATTAGCTTAACTTTAACCTGAACTGAAATTTTCCAGGACATGTTAGGCTAAAACCAATACGAAAATATTTTGCCAGAAATTTCGGCCTGCATGAGCTTTAACTAAATTTACTCCAAACTAGAAGAGAAACAGTCTGGTTAAGATACACTAATTTCGTGATGGTTTAAATTGAGGTCAATATATAGGATTTAATTTAGGTTGCAACTCAGCAGTTGCGAAAAGCAAACAAAAGCATTTACGTGTCGTTAAAATTTAGCAGGGAATGGTGGTTTCGCCTTGCTCCGAGGCACCCTTAGAAAGCTAGAAGCTTCCCCTACCAACAGATAGTGGCACCGGAGAGTGGCACTACTGCAGGCAGAGTCACTCCTCATTAAGAAGAAAACACCATTCTTGGGAATCCATTCTTGGGTTGACTTTCCTTTCACACCTAAGTCCCTCTTCAGTGGAAAAGTCGGCCCGAAAGCACCTAGTTTCAACCAGACGTAGAAAATCGCACTATTTGTTTGTATGCTGAATCCTTCTGATAATTTCAAAACTTGAAAATCTTGTTTTAGCAGTGTATTCTGTATGCACTTTTTCTGTCTTTTCGTTGGTGTCCCATGGGCTTTCCGCCTAACGGGTCAGTATAAGGAAATGCCCCACTCACAGGGCAACGCACCAGCATTTCTGATCCTAAAGAGCATACAATGAAAACTTTCCAAGAATATCAAAGTTACCTACCACAGAAAGGAACTTAGGAAAAAATGTTCATGGAATTATTTTTGAAATATCAAAAAAATTCATAGAAAGACAAGGCAATGCAGAAAAAAAACCTGGTTTAGTGGCCTGAAAACATTGATAAAATTCCGTATAAAAACACCAATACATTACGGAACGTTCGGTAAATAATTTCACACATCAAAGAATATTCCAAGAATGGTAAAGAAATATAGAAAACTCTCATTTAGAGGCGTAAAAAAGCGATAACACTCCGTACAATACCACCAATACATAACCGAATGTCCGGGCTACAATTTTGAGATATCGAAAAATATTTCTGCAGTGCTAAGAAATGCAGACAACTACTCGTTTAGTAGTGTAGAAACATCGGCAAAATGCTGTAGAATAACGTGGATATGCTACTGCACAGTCCGTGGAATAAGTTTGAGACATCAAAAAATAATTTTTGAGACATCAAAAAATAATTTTTGAAGAAATGCAGAAGAAAACTCATTTGATAGCATAATAACATGGGCAAAATGCCGTGGAAGAATACCGCAATACTCAATTACATGTTTTGTGAGGAAGATTGTGATGATAAACAAGAGCATACGTATATCTTTGTAAATGCTAAATTCACTGCAAATATACATACACATATTTTTTTTTTATATGAACAACACAACAAGGCAATGCATGTCACATATAGACCCAAATATTTAGCACAATCTAAGAACAACAGGTTGAGAGTTAACACCTCAATGAAAAGCAACAGTACAAACACCCATATCTTGAACGTTTCAAATTCATGTTTCACGTGAGTTTGTTGAGGTTTCAAGTACTCTTGGAGTGCCATATACAAACCGGAATGATACTGCACGTCATTGAGTTCGTTCCCCAAAGGGCAACGTAATTCCTTGACGATGTATAAGCCAAAAAATATGATGATCGATGAGTATATGCCAGCATATCTCAGTTTATTCCAATATAGAAACCGCCAAGACGAGAATTTTTTACCTGCAAAGTTCTATCCATGAGTAATTGGTTTCTCTGAGTAGAAAAGTACAAGATTCATAAGTAACACAAATGTAAAGCCAAACTGGCATACAAATTTGGTGAACTGTTCGAAGATGTAGCGAGCTGATCGTTTAGTCGGCTATTCCACGCTTTTCACAACAACTTCTACAAATTAGTAATAAATCTCTACAAAGGATAAATACATTAAGGCAGAGTACAACCTTCTCGTAAACGAAGCCAGGAAATATTTCCGCATCGATGAATCATCAACGTCTTTAAGATATCCTCCCTTCCAGCTATCACCCGCCGCACAATAAACTCTTGTCGGACTGAGCTCAGTGGCAACTTCCGCAGAACTGCTCTACGTCGCTATAAAGAACACATAAATGCATCAACTGAATACATTCATCTTCGCAAAGAAGCCAGGAAACACTCTCCAACCATTGCACTCGCTCGTGCCGCAACGTAGCACAACTTCCCTCTCTCTCTCTCTCTCTTGCTGTCCTGTGTTCACTAATCCGTTCGTTCTCACAGTGAAACCTGACGCTCGAATACACATGGGCAATAGGCAACGCGGTCGAGAACAAAAGCAGATCAGATGAGCATGATTTCAAGCAACACTGGATGAAACCATGGCGAATAAAGGTTAGTTTACACTTTGCCAGTTTTAAGGCCTGGTCTAGAGAAATTTTAGATCATTTTGTGAGACGTTGGAAATATCAAAACTATACGAAAGGACATTTGTGCTTCAGTGTGCCATGTGAAATCAATGTTTAGCATATTGCGTACTACAAATACCACATTAAAATGCACTTCTCACGCTTATACATTGTACAAACTTTCTGGACATATTCATTTGCTGTAAGAAATAAATAATGGTTGTGTAATAAATGTGTGACATATATAACAATAAAGTGTAACACTCGAAATGCAAAAGAACCGAAAAAATAAAAATAATTAAAATTTTTAACAAACTTTAAAATAACGTAATTGATTCGAGTACTCAATTCGCCTGAAAGTTCCTTCGGGAAGACAATTGAACTCCTCCTAAGTTCTACGAATTGCTCATTGCCTTGGCGCACACTTGCCCGAATTCGCTCTCTGTCTTGCGGGTCTGGTAGAGGCCCTGGTCCACTGCGACATTCAGGTCTCACCAGATGTCGATCGGGTCAGATTAGTGATACAGGCAGCAAGTGTAAGCGTGTGGGTTTGATGCCAGCAATAATTGGGACTCCAACAGTTACAAACGGACGGAAATAGTGCGATAGCTGATCCCCCTCCCCCTCCCCTCTCTCACCCACACGGAAAAAAAACTGAGCAAGTAGGCAGAATTTTCATAACTACACGAATAAAAACATTGCACGATAGTATGCATCACAAATCTGCCCACTCAACCCGACCCCATCGCCACACTGCACAATAGCTACACTTCACAATAGCATGTGTCACAAATCTGCTCCCCCAACCGCACCCGCTCGCTGCACTGCACAATAATGTGCTTCACAAATCTGCCCACCCAACTGCACCCCCTCGCTACACTGCACAATAACATAGCGTATGAGCTCAAAAAAGAGATCGCTAGAACAGCGTAAGAACTCAAAAAAAAAAAAGATCGCTAGAACATCGTATAAACTGAAAAAAGATTGCTAGAACAGCGTAAAAACTAAAAAAAAAGTTGCTGGAACAGCGTATGATGAACTACAAAAAAAGGATCGCTAGAATAGCGTATGAACTAAAAGAAAAAAAGATCACTAGAATAGCGTATAAACTAAAAAAAAGAGATCGCTAGAACAGCGTAAGAACTTAAAAAAAGATCGCTAAATCAGTGTATGACTTGATAAAAAGATCGCTAGAACAGCGTAAGAGCTAAAGAAATAGCCATCCCTAGAACACCATACGAACTAAAAAAAAAGATCGCTAGGCCAGCGTATGAACTGAAAAAAGATTGCTAGAGCAGCGTAAGAGCTAAAGAAATAGTGATCCCTAGAACAGCATATGAACTAAAAAAAAATATCGCTCGAACAACGTAAAGACCAAAAGAAAAAATGGATTGATAGAACAGCTTCAAAGTTACGAGCTAGTAGGCGGCAAGGAAATTCGTAGCAAACTGTTAGGCAATCAGCCATCCCTTCACTGCTCTTGCCGATAATTGGTGACAATTAGCCAC
>JAOBRC010571564.1:0-11109 GCA_027575255.1 Scolionema suvaense | reverse complement strand
GAGTGAACTATTAATATTAACAGCGTGTCAAAACCATACCTGTTGCACACTTTACACTTTTCTAGAATTTCTGTCAGTGTAGTCTATAAAGGGAACACATATCAGTTTAGTCTCAGATAGGAAATAAAACCGAAAATAACAGAATACCCATCTTAAAATGAGTAAGAAGAGTGAGATAGAACATATAGCATCTAGAACCATCTTAATATACAGTGCTCGGATCAGATAAAATATTTATCAACAACTGTACTAAATACCTCCTTTTTTAACCTGTCAAGCTTACCCACAGCACAGATCCTCTATCCTGAGCATCCACAATCCCAATCATTGACAAGAACGTTTATAGAACACACAGGAAATTAACTGGAAAATAGCTATCACATTAAATTAATTTTATAGCAAATTGTCAGTGTTTCATCAAACATAAACAAATTGAACTGACACTTTCAAATTTGGAATCCAAATCAGAACAATCCCCAAAAAAAGCTTCATTGAAATTGTGATGAATGCAAAACTTCCATACACATCCACTTTGACTTTCCAGTATATGTCTATGCAAAAAAAATTTACAATTAACAAGTAGCAAAATTGTTCCTCCAATCACAAAACAGCGTTATGTCTAGATAAAGATTTAATGAGTTCCAACAGCTTCCAACAGCACAATCAAGCTTGGCAATTAGAAATCAGGGAAACAATGCATTATCACAAAAGAAACACAATACAAAACTCTTCAATACGAATCACGCAGGCAGCAAAAACCATGTGATACCATCAGCAGTGTCACTAGCCTGTTCATATCCCAACCTCACTGAGTTTACTTGCTTGGTTCATCTGTTAATATTCGCGCCTGAACAGTGTATCTTAATCATGCCAAAATTTCTGAAAATCTGGCATAAGCTTGCCTCACGGAATCATTTATGCAAATGAACGAGCTGTGTCTAAACTTTTTTCCATGGGAACTGGTAGTAATTACGATATGCTACACAGAGAATACACAATTACTATGTGTGCCCTTATGCAGGTGACGTAGGTCTGTACATCTACTGAGTGATTGTGAGCAGACTCCGTGAGAAACCATAAGTTTTGAGCAGAGTATGCGAGCAGGTTCAGGGCATATTCTAGAAGGGCAGGGCATGCGTTCGATTTCCAGAAAAAGGGCAGCTTTTCATGTTTTTCTTAGGATCTTATTGTTTTGAACCTTGAGGGGGCAGCCTGTTGTATTCGATAGTCTATAGCAGCATGGGGCTAAAATAAGCCCTGAGGCTACAGGGTAACTGCAAGCACAGCTATTGCAAATAACAGGATCAACACCTAAGGTAACGGTATGTCTCAAAGATGTCTCTCCATTGAAATATATCGAAGAAGCCCAATACTTTATTTACAGCAGGCATTTATCCAAGCACTTTTTGTCACTACCGTTCTTGTTTTGAAGATTGAGTCTTTTAACAAGAGATGATATCACATACATAAGTAAAAGTAAATTGAACATAGGTACTAGGTATCCATAGTTCCAGCAATTTTCCAGACACACACGCAATGCTTTCCAAGTGGGTTTCAGGGCAAAACCCTGGTACTTTTTCCATTTCTAGCTTCTCCCTGAGCCTGAAATTGCCCTTTTGAGCACCTTAGAGGAGATACCATACAACTGTAATTAATAGCAAGATACCGTATGATGCCCACAAAGCATTGTAAGTTTGAAAGTATAATGAAGCATGGAGGTGTAAAAAAAACAAGAGGTTCATCTTTCATCTACCAATTTTTACTATCAGCGGTAGAGCTTCTGTCTCCGTATTTTTGTAATTCTTTCTTTGTGGCAAGTTAGTGGTGCCTTATTACCTTGTCTCTGTTTTTAAAATCATTCATCAGATACGAATTGTGAAGTGTTGGGCTTGGCGTCTTTTGCTACATTGTTAAGAAGTGTGTCTTGATAGGGCCATCTGTTTGATTTCCCACTAAATCCAACTAGCTCTTATGATCCGAGATTGGAACGTGCACAAGTTCTGAAAATTTATTGAGTAGATAGAGTTTCAAAACTCCATCTGAAGATTCAGTTTTTACTACCGTTTACTGGTAGTTAAAAAGTGCTTCAATAAATCACTGTTACAGGAATTCTTACATACTCCCAAACAATTAGTTTTGATAATTTCGTCTCGGTTTCTTAATCATAAAATTTACAGAACGGTGGAGACAAACGCATACAATATGTGAAATTGTCCTAGTGTATATAAGCTCTTGTGTTTTGTACTGTAGTAGATGTAGATTGTGTTGGCTGCTGTGATTGTCATATATTTGCGAGAAATAAATTTCTCTTTTGCTTAAAAGGGCAACACATTGCAACTGAGATAATTCTTCTAATATTCAAGGATAGCTATTTGACAAACAACCCATCAATACCAACCTCAGAAGCTTTGAAAGCAATGCACTGCAAAATCCAATCCAGCGCTGGAGGATATAGTTGCATGTAGGTTGGCATATCTACAAAACACAGAAATCAGTTTCAAATACATAGAAAGGAACCCTAAACCCACTACAGCCACTCAATAGAAACCATCAGTGAGAAAATAATTACGCATTCAGCCTAGCACGACCATTGATCATGGGCAATAAAGAAGAATGCACCTACACTACCACACTACACCGCTCCACTTCATCTTCTTAACGCCTTTGTGGCTCATGAATCCTGAAGGCATCATAACAGTCAGAGGTATGTTTGACAGGCATTTTTCTCCATTTTGGGACAAAAAAAACAACTAAATATCAGCTATGGATCAAAATTATCAACTACCAGCAAGAGCAGTAATTGTTTTACAAAAGAGTCAATAGTCAGGAAATTGAGATGGTTTCATGAAGGACAGGGACTCATTTGTGTAGCATACTAAAAATGTGGCTCAGAGAAATTACTTCAAATCAGAAGAGGTAATAAACATGGAAGTACAACTACAAGGGCATTCAGCTAGCCTGCTCCGAGACCTAGCACACTTCACCTGTTTGCTAGGTCTGCTAACATTGGGTACTAATGTTATGCAGCTTGGTAAAAAATTAGCAAGATCTCATGAAAACAAGACAAAGGCACACCTGCTAATGATGATATGTATGCTAGCAACAGCTGGAATGCACACCCAGATTCAAATTTGTTTATTGCAATCAGTGCACCAGGAAAGCAGGTGGCAGAGCCGTCTGGTCAATAGGGTACTGAATTTGCTCTGACAAAACAAGTTGTATTAGCGTATTGAAGTGAGAAGACAGTGATAGAAGCTAACTTTCTCGAGCAGTCTTAGACTATAGAAGTCTGTTCTCTTGAAGTCACCCAGGCTGGTTCTGTCGTACAATGCAGAAAGTGATTTTATGTAATTAAAGCTGTCTGAAGAACAGACTAAGAGCTTTTGGCAAGCAGGTACTTTTGACGCGCTTATAATCTCTCGTAGCGCACGTCGAAATTTCGACGTGCAGATTGCACGAGCTTAGCGGCAGGCAGTCCCATAAACTCCTAGTCGTCCCTTCGGCATTTTGAGTTGATGTGTTTTAACTTCACGACTTCTTTACACTAGGGACGACTTTTCTAGTCTAGAGCAGTCTGTGACCAGGCTAGTATTCAGCCAGAAACATTTATTCCGAACATAGAAAATGCACACTATTCTGCCAACTAAAAAACATACCAAGACTTTGTTTCGCCAGACTGTTTTGAACAGAATCGCCTTTCATCTATAAATAGAAAGATGACGGGTTGTTACTAGAAGCAAGCAGTAAGCAGAAAAACCCTACAAATAATGACTATTGAAAGGCATCATGAGAACAATGAACAATGCTTCTACAACTGAAAATTGCACACTGCCTTATTTTTTCAGATAAGAATGAGTAGTGAACGTCAAATCCATAAAAGCAGATGCAGTAGCCTGCAGTATTTCCATTAATAAGAATCATATAAAGGTTTTAGATAAATCAGTACTACTTAGTTCATCCTTACTTGCTTGTAGGTAGTCAAGTAGTCAAACAGACAAGGATTCAGATGATCGGTAACTTTTGGTGCTACATCGATGCCAACCTAAAGAAAATATCCATAAAAACGTCACTCACACAAGCATAACTTTACGATTAGAAGGGCTTCACAAGATACTAGCAGCAGTTCCAGACTAGCGTAATAAATCATGCAGCTTGCACATTTACCTTTCTTCAAAGGGTGAAGGACACTTCACTTGAGCCACGGAAACTTTCTGAGAACTTAGGACTACTAGTGCACAACAAAACTATATAGCCCATCTGAATGTCCAGAAAGTGCCAATATTTGCACTTGGTCTTTTCATGGAAGGCTTACAGAAAGTAATACATCTACATCCAGCCTGAATCATGCATCAGGAAGATCTGCAATCCATTAGAAAATAGTGTGGATCTCAATTTTATTTGCAAAGGGTATTCTTTTCATGAGTTAGCTCTTGCTTCATACGATGCTCCTCACTCTTAGCTACTAACATACTGGCACAGAGTTGCTATCTCCAAAGCGATCAAGTGAAAAAAATGAACAAGATATTGGCTATTGAAGTGATAATAGATTGATTGAGTCAAAACACTTTCAAGTTCTGATAAGCAGAACAATTAACAGTGCCAGGTTTCCAAGAATCAGTCACAAGGAATTTCTTCAGAGTGTATGATTACCCGCCCAGAATGAGTATATGAAAGCAAGTGCATATCCTGATCATTGACAGCTGCAATTTTTCTCAATTTAGGAAAGGATTGATTTTGATTGAAGGGATGTTTCTTCCTTTCGATTCGGCCGTCTAAACAAAACGAAATTCATCTGTACTCGGTTTCCTGTAACGCCATGTGGATCATTGGCTGCGAACACGTGGGGATTCATCACATCAATAATATCAATAACCGTTATCAATGTCAGTCACCATCCAACATGATGTTAAATGACGACACTACTTTGACATCACAATAAATGAGAAATTCAGTTGGAGTTCGACCCTTAAATTAATGTCCTACAATACTTGTAATCGTCATACTGACATCTTCAATGCACTGATGATGCTGTTGTCTATGAATCCAGTGAAACTTCAGTAAAATTTATTGATGATGAGTGGTTGTTCGTAACACGAAGTTCAATGCTGTATATAATCTGTCAAGTACAAAATTATGGTCAACAATATGATGGTGACAAATGATTGGAAATTATGAGAAATATCCTAAGTGCACTCCGTATCATATAATGGCCATCATCATATACAACATACCCTGCACAGATAGCACCGAGCATATACAGCCACAAGTGGATCGCCAATACCCCGAATTTGATGAACTAATCGAAGCAATGCCTGAGCATATTCTCTGAAAGAAGAACGCACACATAAAGCCCCTCAAACTCACAATTACTGAATGAACTACACAGGATTTTCCCTAGTCACTTCTTAGGTCAGGATGTAAGAAACTCAATTTGCTAAAAATTCAACATTTAAGAATTTGAACAATTCTTCATGAAAGCATTACATGGATAGACAATGACAATTCCGTGTGAAGCGTATAAAGGCTTGAAAAAAATATTTCTTTGTTGAAGATCTGCACCCTTTAGGTAATGTCGTGATAACTATGAGTGCAACCCAAGAGGTGCAATTGTCTGATTCAGTATCTTTGATTAGTTCATATCCATTAATACTACTGGTAATTTAGTTGCTACATGTCCACGCTAAACGGGAATGTTCCATCTCCCTTTCCGCAAAAATTGTACATTGAAAGCCAATTATTCGAACAAGGGCAATAAATAAACCATCCGTACCCTGTGGTCAAAAACTTGTAACACTTCATAATAGCCATCTCCACATAACTTTGTCAGCATTAAGGAACATTTTTTAATTGTTAACTTTGTAGAAGAAAATGGGTACGCCAGTGACTCTAATTTCCCAAGCACTACACAGTCTTCAATGCATGAAGAGTTACATTACAGTAACAATAGTACATTAGCGATCAAAGAAAAAAAAGTATGTACAACTTCATTATCAGGAACATTTCCTGTTAATGTTCACTTTGAAAAACAGATTGTGTAAAGGGCGAACCACATAAATAAATCTGCATAATACACAGCCTCTAACTGCCAGAAGTTTTTCACGGAAATAGCCAACCACATATATATACATCGTGCATGGTTGCGACCAAGCTACCAACCAAGCTGCCAACCAATCTTACCACGAGCAGCCAACCTTCGGTACAGCATAGCTGAGTCTCAGGTTTTTAGGAATGCATAATATCTCTATGATGTTTGGGTTCCGGTCATATCATATATATATGGATAGTACAAGAACCTTTGCGATTTAGAACATGCATAAGGTCTCTGCATTAGTTTGCTGTCCAGCTGTTCACTAAATATTCTCTGCTAACGCCTATTCACCTGACCAAACTGTTTATCAGCATGATTTTAGCATGCTCGCCCAATCAGTAAACAGAAAACCTAACAAATTATGCAATAACTCTTACATGTGCCAGCATTTGCATAATCAGTCAACAATAGAGTATGGAGAAGCAGTGGGACAGCAAAACAAGCTCCGATGCAAAGATCCTACAACATCTCTCAACCATTGGGTCTTGTGCGAAGGACTTGATAAACTATTTAAAAAAGAACGGATCCCTTCAGATTCCGGCCTGTTAAAGACAAACAGAACATATCTTAGATCCAATGTAATTAGAAAAGATACATTCTAGGAATGAGCTCTCGTATCGAAGCAACTTTATAGAACCAATTCCTGCAAGTCTCCTTAGCTGAATCTGGAACCTCTTCAGGGTTGAAATCTTCTCGAAGTGGTCGTGGCATGTTACTACCAGCAGTGTATGTCACAGACTTGTTTTTGATTCTGTTAAACACAAGTTTACCTGAAAAAAATTAAGCACACAAACAGTGCATGTCAGCCATTGAAGCAACAAAGATAGTGGATTTTTTTGACAGATGAGTAGTAACATTTTCCACTTATTGATAACAGTATGGAAGCACAATATTGATACCGAAAATTGAGGAAAATGTTTCTCATATAAACTGCAGTCATGAGCTCTTCAAAACTTGGATGTAGTAGCATTGTTCAAAATATTCAGTATGTATGGGCAATGAGAATTTGAATATACTCTCCATGCATGAGATAGTGAGAAACTGAAAATTTGATAGTACGGGAAAGAGCCTGTGCCAATAGTTTTCTTAACTAAGCATCAAGCTATCTACCGCCGTAACATGGAAATAGGCATCAATGGTAGGAAAGACTTAGATCAGTTCCCAAACCAGGATTTGTCAATATACCTGAATATAACACTGGGTAACTGGAGTTCATATTTATGAACACAGCAGAATTGTCTGTTTCATTGCTTTTTGGATCGTGCACTGGCCGAACAATACTTGAAAACTAGGACTTGATTAGGCGTAGGCGTTCCATAAACAGTGTGTGATGAGGAATAAAATTGAAAAAGCGTGTTTATTTGATTGACAAGATGAAACGAACAGTTCCTTAAAGGTTATCCATGGATAATTGCTTGAAAAATGATGAAGTAAATAAAAACTTTTCCTTGAACTGCTGCAATCACTCGCCAACGCTCTTCCAGAGCTCTTAAGGAGAGCAAAATGTCACTTGTGCTACTTTTTACTCAGCGACAAGACTGTCTTAGAAATCAATCATGGCACAGAGGTTTTATTCTTTTAAACTTCTTTGACTCAAGAAAATCACAAAAATCTTGGTTTTACCATGCGATACCTTCGCATGCGACCTAAAATCTTCCTGCACAGCCCGGAATTTCTCACCCTGATAAAATCGGAACACCGAAATGCTGGAAGTTGTTTGAACCATTCTTGGAAAGCATAAACATAGCAAACTCAATAAAATGAAATTTTGCTTATTCAGGGTGTATGGTTTCCTGACAGTATGGCTACTTCTGAAGTGTGCTTTTTTCCTCATTATAATTTGTAACAGGAAACTAGCAAGATCTTGCCAATCGACTATCACAACGCTGCTTATCTGCAGCACCAAACAAGCTATATATGCATGAAATTTGGTCAAAGTGAAATGATATCACGCTGACAGATTTTTCAGGCACATTGAAATTTTTATTGAGTACTGTGCATCATCGCATGCCTTTTAATGCAGCCATCATCATGAAAAAAACATTAGATAGTTTGACCTTACTTTATGACCTAATCTCACACATCGGATGAACATGGCTCACTATCTCCCAAATTATGTGCAGCTTAAAAATTTATAGATTTATATGGTTTCATGAACACCGAGCAGAGATATTAGGGATACTAAATACTACCCCACACTTAAGTTACTTTCGCACAACTGTACAATACAAAGAACTAGTCTGAATACAGTAGGTAAGTACATACCAAAGTTGTCAAGAATATCTGTAATTAAAACGAACTTGCTTGGATAGAACTGCATCACAGAAACATCTCCAAGAAACTTTGAACACTGCAAGAAAGCAAATCAATCTCAAACTTCAGTCATGACTGTAATCAGAAGTATACTTTTGGAGCCATGCCTTAGCTACTCTTTTGCCATGCTTAACCTGTTCTAGTGTTGTGTCTATTTTATAGAAAATAAAAAAGAAGGTAAATTCTCAAAAAGTAAATAAAAGGACCAACGATTACAGCAAATTTTGTCCCATAATTTCATAACAGCGGATATACAAGTAGCCTGCTCACAGACTGCTCGAGAAAGTTAGCTTCTCTCACAGTCTGCTCACTTCAGTATGCAATTTGCTACGTCAAACGAATTCAATACCCCATTCAGCAGACGGCTTTGCCACCAGCTTTCACACTGCGTAGAATGCAATAAACTAATTTGAATCTTGGCGTGCTTTCCAGCTGTTGCTACGATACATCGCATAACTAGCAGCTGTGCCTTTGTCTTGTTTTTGTGAAATCTTGCTAAATTTTTATCATGCTGCATAACATTAGCGCCAAATGTAAGCAGACCTAGCAAACGAGTGAAGTGTGCTAGGGCTGAGAGTAGGCTAATACACAAGCCCACATATTTTTCCAAGAACACATGCTCACCAGGAGACCAAATGGCAGTGTCGTGCCAATCACCTATAGTACATGCCTTTTCCTCTATTCGGTTGGTAGGACAAAGACACTAATCCACACGACAAATGATTAAAAAGGTATGTAAGACAGCATCATCTTGCATCCTCAACTTGCATGCTACCCCTGCTAACTGGCAGAGATCGGGCAGTACTTAACAACTGGCCTAGTGACATAAATTTTTTGTATGAGAGTTGTCTGGTAATAATTTAACATTGGAAATGGCAGCAAATAGTGATTATTATCTGGACAAGAGAGAAGAGCAAGGACAAGAAGAAGGCTCAGTGACATTCGGCAAAAGTAATACATAGCTTGCAGATATCAATTGTTTCTATCACAACTCCAGCTGCCAATCATTGTCCCAGTCATAGATTCTTTCATTTCACTGATTAGCATGAGAACATTTAAAGCTGCAGCTATGTGCATTTGCTGATTTGCATTTACTACAAATGGGTTAATTACAGATGGGCAGTACCACTGCGGTAAACTTATACGCATGAAAACTGCAAAAATAAGATAAATACAAAACTGTTTCTTAATAAAAAGAGTCAGATATCTATGATCGACACAATTCACTCTGTAGTCTCTGCCTCCATTTTCTTCAAATGGAATACCCAATGGTTAGTAGCACTTATTTTCTAACACTGGTGAGAAGATTCAGACAGAGAGACTTTATAGTCTGTAACTGTAACAGAGCTAGTAAGCTAAGCATTGTTAAACCTAGAATGTGTTGGAGGAGTAAAAATAAAGAAGCGCTTAAGGATACTGCAAAGGCTCAGATAGTGCTTCATTCAAGAGCATGCAATTTGATTCAACACAGCTTAAAAGTCTTATGATGTTCAATGCATTAATGGAGGGCTCTTTTGGTTCATATCCTGTAGTTTTTCAGATAAATTGCCACGTGCTGCCTGTAAATAATAGGAATACTTGAAATCTTGACAACAGCACTTGCCAGAGCCCTACATCCCGCTATGCTCAGTATTTTTACACCAAACCAACCATAGGTGAAAGGTACATGTCGAATCTCCAGAACGGTGTCGGCATTTTTCAAGATTTTTTTCCGATCAAAAGTTATAGCTCGTAATTGGAAAAATTGGGGAAATTTTATGAAATCACAAGATTTCAACTTTAATCGTTCACAACTTCAGACCAAATCAAAAAGAACAAAAATGCTGACGCCGTATAGCAGAGTCTGTTGAGATCATTAGATTGATGTATAATTTGTACATTAGAAACATACTGGAAGGATTTAAAGCTTTCAAAACACCAAAACCTTCCTTTTTTCTCATTCCTGTTTACAGCTTCGCAGCAGGTGGCACTCAGGTGGTTTCTTACAGCGCACTTTTTCAACAGCGCACCGCCTGATCAGCATAACACATGTCATAAGCAAAAACTTTAAAAAGCTTTTCAATGCCTGTAACGCTTGACTAAAGATTATCAACTTTTATGACTTCTGAGGGTTTGCAGTATCCCTAAGTTGCAAGAACATCATATATCTGTAGCACACACCTGGATGGCTATTTTCAATGTCTTCACTCGCTGATCTTGATTCCAAGCATTTGTCAAAGCCTGAACAAAATAAAGTACGACAGAAAAACAAAAGTAAAACAGATAAACAAAACCTCTGAAACTTTCACTGACAATTCGCATATGCCATCTTTCTGACTTTTGCAAATAAAAGCAAGTTCAGAATGATATAAACACTTTCACACGATACTCGTAATGAAAATTGTGACAAAGGCCAATTATGGCCAAGTAGCAGGTGCTATGAGTACCGTCTTCCCATGCTGTGGGAACGCAAATGAGATTTTTCAACAATTGTAAGTGTAAAAATCGTGCCCAGAAAAGAAATTTCTAAGCACCATAAATTGCTGGCACAGCTACCCAAAAATGTTTTTGACTAACGTGCCTGAGGTACATGGGGATAATTTGGTACCTAATTAAACAGTGTGCGGGTTTACAACATAAAACTATTGTTTCGAGATGGTACACATCTCCATAATAACGGATTTATATTTCGGTATTTTGTTCATCACATAGCTCGTTCCTGTATTCTC